>RJWJ010030049.1:0-20396 GCA_004363605.1 Indri indri | reverse complement strand
ACCTTGGCTTGCCTTGCTTAAGAACACAGGTCATAATCTATTACTCCTCCCCACTCAACGAAAAGGAAAAAATATTTTCATATCTGATGTCAAGAGTTTTAGCGATTTTCTCTAAGATCCCTTAGTTAGCCAAAGCAAATTTTGAGCCAACACCTGCTACCTCCACACACACTATTTTTTCCCAGCAAGATGAATTTGCGTATTGCACTTGGAATGCCATGTTAAACAAGAAAAGAGGTAGTGAGTTATTTAGGCCAATATCCTCCTGTCATCTGTTCCTGACATCTTTAATGCTATGTGTCACCCTTTCAGCCAACCTGTAGGCACTGACATGCAATGTGGAGAAAGGTCCCCCTGAATTCCTAAAACGTAATGGAGATAAATACAGTTCTCAAAATAGTAATTTATGGAAATACATATTTTATAAGTACCTGGCACAAGTCTATAACTACTGAAATAATAAAATTACTAAGGACATTCTATTCAAATTTCTGTCACTACTGCATAATCACTGTACTCCATTGAATGTGTATAAAATACAGATTCGCAGTTTATAAAGAAAAAATGAACAAACAGCCCTGAAAGCAAAGCACTTTTAGATTCAACCTGAGTTACCTACTCACCTATATGATAGGGACCCAGTGGGAAGGTATCCTGAGATTACAAAAATCAGAAGAATTCACCTTAATTGTAAGTCAATAAAAACCTATAACTTGTTTCAATATGCCATGTTTGGTTGAATGTTCTTACTCTCTTAACTCATTGGAATCATTTTCAGCTGTCAAGCCATTAATTCAGTGGATTCTCCCAACCTGTTATTGGGCTCCAAACAACTCTGAGCTAACTGTCTCTAAATCAATGCAATAATCTGTTGGAATTCACAAGCAACAAAACACCAATGCTGAACCCAAACGTCTTCTTTTCCTCTTTCTTCCCTGATCCTCAACTCCAACTAACAGTAGGTTTTAAGGACTTTAAAGTGGGGTAAAAGTTAATCTCTTTCTAGGAAAACTTTTCAATTATTTCCTAAAATATGGAGAGAGGAAAATACCAGAGGCTTTTGTTTTAAACTAGGATGATGTTTGGTTTAAACCTTGTACTCACAGTGATTTTGTATTCAGTAGCTTTTAGATAGGCATAGAAATAGGGGAAGACAAGTACCGGCATCAACTCACGGATAAAAACAGCTGATCGATGTCTTCTTGTGATCCGAAAATGATTTAAAGTCATTAATTTCAAAAGCAAATGTTTTCTTATGATTTGAAAAATATTCTGGCTTGGAGTGCCTAAGGTTGTGGTCCCCAACCATGGTACCGGTCCGTGGCCTATTAGAAACCAGGCCGCACAGCAGGAGGTGAGCAGCAGGCGAGCTAGCAAAGCTTCATCTGTGTTTACAGCCGTTCTCCATCACTCGCATCACCACATTAGCTCCACCTCCTGTCAAATCAGCAGCTGCATTAGATTCTCAAGGGAGCACGAATCCTACAGTAAACCGCACGTGCAAGGGATCTAGTTTGGCTCTTTAGGAGAATCTAATGCAGCTGCTGATCTGAGGCGCAGCTGAGGTGGTGATGCTACCTCCGGGGAGCGGCTGCAAATACAGATTATGGTTAGCAGAGAGGTTTGACTGCATAATAAATGTGATGTGCTTGAATCATCCCAAAACCATCCCTCCCCGCCCCCCGTCCATCTGTGGAAAAATTGTCTTCCATGAAACCAGTCCCTGGTGCCAAAAAGGTTGGGGACTGCTGGCGTAAGGTTACAATAGCCTGAGATCTGGATGTTATTAACTTCTTTTCTTTCCCACACACAAAATTCCAGCCCGTGTTTACTCCGTTTGCTTCTCTGTTGCTTTGTTTTTCTCTAGTCCTATGTGTTTGGGTGGGGGCCACAGCAAGGTGCGAGGTGTGATCCTAGGTGCTGGTGGCTGACTTGCCTGACTGCTTCCTGGCATCTTGATAACAGAGCTCACAGCCCCAGGGACCCATAGCCTAGTTCTTGAATGTGGGGTGTACATTTTAGCATTGTGCAGCCAGAAATAGTCATCGTCCAAAAAAATTAACAACGGATTCCCCTGTATAGTATTATTCATCCAAAGTACAACTTTGTTTCAATTTAGCTAATTAGACTACTCTTGATTAAGTAAATTTCTATGTGTTCTGGGACTAACCATCCAAAACCAGTGTTTTTAAAATGTTCAGTCAGGCAGAGCTGGCAAGCTGGGCTTCCTTTGATGTGGAAAGGACTGGAACAGAAGGGAAAAACAGAAGGACTAATTACTTCCCAAGGCCCCAGATTAGTCCTGGTGTCATAGCTCTCTAGAGACTGTATGGAAAGAGAAAAGGAAGAGCACCGTGTAGTGAAAAATGCCATTTTCCAACACCAAATGCTTCCCACGTTAGTTGCCCATATTTCTTTCTTAAGCCCTTCCATTCCATAGCGCCTTCAAATCTTGTCATTCTATCAACAAAATCGTCTTTGTTGGGTATCAATGACATTTAAATATTTTGTAGCTTCTGCGTTCTCCAAAGATGAGGACTGCTGAGCTTTGCTTAAAAAAAAAAAATAGAAGAAGAAGAAGACAAAATGTGCCCCAGCCAAGGCAACTCTAGAAAAGCTTAACTCGGGGCAGTTCTGGGAGTAGGAGGCAGCTTCGTTGACAGGGGGATCTGAAAATATTAAAACTCGTGAATTCTAAATCTTGACTCAAGGGTTGTGTTGGTCAAGGACTGGGCAAAGAAATGACGGCTCCAGGCAGGAAACTCAAATTTGGGAATTTGAGGAGAGTGTAATTAAAGAGTAATTTACCAAGGTGTGGGCAGGGGATAGAGAAGCCACAGAGGTTGTGGGAACAGACTAGTAAGAGCTGAGCTTGTGCTCGTGAGGGGAGGGAATATTTTCTGAACCCAGACGGGAAATGCTGAGTGAGAGGGTCACCAAGAGGTGCTATGACCTTCAGGAGAGGGACACAGACACCTGCAGGGAGCTGAGAAATATATTCCTCAGCCCTACTCTCCTCCTTCCCTTAAATTCCTCCTCGTGGTGCTCCCACTGGCTGAACCCAGCAGAAACCACTGGGCTGCAGAACCCGTCGATACCCCAGATAGGCCCCCGATGGCACAGGGTGGAGAAGGGGGCATGGATGAGGAGGGCATGAGGAAAAGCAAAGGGAAGGTGTCTAGACAGCCAGGGGGGAAGATCTCTTCCCTGGGTAGGAGAGGAAGAATTTGCAGCTGTGGACCAGCTGTGGATAAGTTGTGTCTTTTCCTTGCTCCAGGGAATCTTTCTAGACCTTTCCCTCTGAAGGCATAAATAAGACCCCATAGGTTTTCACCCTATTTTCAAAGAATTCCTCAAACTCCAGCCGTAAAATCCATTAGGGTTTGTCGTACCTGCTTCTTTCAGAGAAGGCAGGTAAAGAGTAAGCTTGTGCCACGGGGGCAAGCAACTGTTTCCCCTATTAAATGTCTTGGCCCTCACCAAGGTATATGAGAAGCTTGGGCCATGTGCTGAACCCTGAAGGGACCTCTGCTTGGACAGAGTGCTTTCATTAGTGGGAAACAAGAGCTAAATACTCATCAAAGCCCACCATTATTCCCAGAGGTTCCCAACACCATGAGAATGAGGCTACTTGGAACTGCTCTTAGGTATTCTTTGCTGTTTTTCTTATTCCTGGAAGAGAACTACCCACAATGAATAATTCTTGGTCCATTCACAGAGCTGAAAGCACTTGCAATTCCTCTCCCAAGTAGCAGAATTTAACGACTGACTTAAACTATTAACAAAAGAGAGACAATGTCCCCCTGCGTCCAAAGAGGTTTCATACTATACTGGTAGAGTTGAACTAATAAGGGAAATTCAAATAAGAGCAGTCAAAGGAGAAAGCCAAGAACCAGGCATTCAGGGGAAAGAAATTCCAGGGAGGTAAAGAATAAAATAAATTAAGAGGTAAAGAGAAGAGCTAAAGGCAGAAAAAGAGTAGGATTAATCTATCTGGTCATTTCAGGAACTAGACTTACAAATGGTGACTTGTCATGCTATTAACAACATGAAGCAAATTATTCAGGTATTGTTAAGTCCTATAACATCACAAATGCCACAGACCCCCAGGTAAGCCATTCTTAGGAGTGGACTCAGGCTTTGTGAAGCCAGGAATTTACACAAATGTGTGGGACCTTCTTTTTTAAGAACAGAAAAGCTGAAATCAGGTACAGGACTTTGTATGGAGCCTGGGCAAGGGAGGGGCCCTAAAACTTAAGCCTCATAGTTTTGTGGTACATCCACTCTGGTCATGCTCAAATGTCTGTACCCCAAAGAATATGCAAAAAGGTGGGGGGCAGAGAAATGTGAATATGAGAAAAATCTTGCATTCATGGAGGAGAAAATAAAAGAACAGATTTTGTAGTAGAATTTGAGCAAAGAAAAATAAATACGGCCAAAATAATTTTTCCCACAACACCACAGGGCAGGGAGCAGTGGAGACTTTCTGGAGGGCTGGCAAATGTCTGAGAAAAGAAGAGAGAACGTGCTGTTTTCCTCATCCCATATGGAGTTCTGGGGTGCGACACAGTGAGATCCGTGAGTGGTACAGTAAGATGAGGAACTCTGAAAGGCATGATGAAGAGGTGTAGAAAGGCAGCTGTCACCCGAGCTTGCCTCAGATAAGCCTGTGTGGATTATCTAAATATAATTAAAGTAATCCCTCAATTACACGTTATAGAAGAGGAGGAATGTACTAATTTCTCCTGAGCAAGAGAGAAATAGATCTTTGAGAATGTCCCATAAAAGCCATTTGTGTGTGTGTGTCCTTTGGCTTCCATGTTCCTCATTCATGACTGGGCACAGTGGCAAAGAGGGATGTTCAGGAAGCTCTCCCTGGATGGATACTTCTATGAAGTGGAGGCGAGGTCACAGGTGGGAATGCATGGGTGGTATATAGGTAAAGCTAAGCACCTCAGTACCTGGCATATAATAAAATCTCAAAAAATATATAAGCCATTGTATTAGCTACTATTAAACAGTCGATGATTAAAAAAATGCACTTTTTCAATAAGATAATACTTTGATGAACATACCTGATTCTATTACTAATGAATATACTTGAGTGCTGTTCCACATAAAAATATTTTAATGTTTATTCCAATTACATATTGCTGCTTACAAACTTAGTGACTTAAAACAACTGTTTCATAACGTCTCAAGATTTTGTGGGACAAGAATTTGAGCAGGTCACTCGGAGGTACCCAGCTGGCAGGTGAGCTGGTCTGGAGTGCGCAAGATGGTTCTGCTCACATGTCCCGTGCATTTGCAAGGACAGACGGAAAGCTAAGATTGGCAGGGACTGTTGAACGGTGTCTTCTGTGGCATGGCGGTCTCTTAGAAAGGGGCTCAGGACTCCCAGAATGAGTTTTCCAAGAAATCCAGGTAAAAACTCCAAGTCTTCTTATGACCTAGCCTCAGAAGTCCCCGAATTTGGTTGGTTCTTCCCCAACCAATTGGTCAAGTAAGGCACTAAAGCCAGGCCAGATTCAAGGAGAGGAGAATTAGACTCCATCTTTCAATGGGAGGAATAGCAAAGAATTTACAGCCATCTTTACCACAATTATGTATTAAGTGAGAAATGTAAGAAATTGTCTCAAGACAGATACCCATGTGAGTTAGAATAGAGTTGACATTTGTGAGTGTTTTGTTCTAAATGGGAGACCTATTTCTACCCTGCCAGATGACTCATCTGGATGTTTGTTTGATTGGCACATGGCCCAGCCAATAGAAAAACTTAAAGCATTTGAAATTCCAAATACTGGATTTCCCCAGAAAGGCCATACCTATGAAAAGCAGTCTAGCTGTCACTTTTAAAATTCCAGATGACGTTCTCCCGAAAGTTGGGTAATGAGACGCTCCAACAAAATAAATAAATTAAGAATAATTTTTAAAAAAGAGAGACATCCTGTTCCTAACAGAAGGAAAAGGCTCTCCTTGAGGTTCTCCAAAATCCCTCATCTTTAACTTCTCTAAATCCATGAAAAGCAACAGTGGGATGAGGAAAGAAAGAAAGAACATAAGGACTCTAAGTAAAGGGATGAATTAAAGTCTCTGCAAATTATTAATTATTGGAGTTATTAAGCCATTTTCTACTTTATGAGTGTTTCAAAGAAATGATAACATCTTTCATTTAATTTTTACAGTTGGTGAAATTACCAAATAACTATATGATCACATGAGTCTCAAAACAACTCTAGAAGATAAACAAAAAAGGTACTATTATTTTTCCTATTTTGCAAAAGAAGAAACCAGTGACTGGATCAAAGTCTCTTGGCTGGTAAAAGGCAGTTCAAATCCAGAACTTAGATCTTCCAATTCCACACCAAGTGTTCTTTAAATTATGCTGCTGCCTAATTAGCTTATTCTAATAAGCTCAGACATTTGGGCAAAAAAAGTATCCATCTAATTTCACATCAATACTGCATATTTAAGCCTTCAAGAATAATAACTATGCATTCAAAAATTTGTTTCATCTCTGCATTTTTCACCAGAGTTTTATATTATCTTTCCACTAAATAGTCTGCATTTTGTAGCCAGTGTATACCAAATTTGAATGTCTCAAAATAAATGACTTTTTACTTATCCAAGAATAAATGGTATTCATCATACTTAGCAAGGACATCATGGTTTTGATTTTCAAAGTACTTTGCAAGCATCAGCTAATTAAGCCTCCCTGAGTCTTCAGCCTGACAGTCATTTTCAAAATATCTCTCATTTCCCAGGGAAGTTCTCCATTCTGTCTTATTTATACAAATCAGCACATTTGTTCAGTTCTTAAAATAAGAATCTAAAGGCCATGAAATTATTTTGATTGATGTGCAGCAAATACAATTATCTCAGTAAGGCAAAAATGTCCAGAAGACTGGTCTGAAGGGCCAAATGGAACACAGCAGAAGAACTGAAGGCTGTTTAAAGTCTAGATGCTGGAATTTCCCACAAGGTCCTTCAAAAATATAACACAGGCATCTTCTTCATAAATGAAACTTGAGGTGATTTCCTGCTTAGATCATTCTAAATGGCATGACCATATGCTGCCTTTAAACTTTGTTTTTGATTTTACAATGGAAATAAACTCCTAAAAAAATCATTTCACCCTGGGATTCAGTAATAATCAGGGACCATGCAAGAAATCTTGGGCTCTCAAAAAGCCTGCACAACCGGCAAACCCTATACTTGTTCTATCCCTTAAAACATCTTCCCTACAGCTATGCCAGGATTCTCAGCAGTTCAGTAGCTCCTCTGGGTTTAGAACAAAGCAAAAATATCTCTTACCTGAGAGTAGAAAGACGTTAATTCAGGAATATAAAAAACTAGGATTTTAATGTATGGACTATAGCACAGATGAGTATGTTTTTCACGAGTGAACTAAATGGGAAAAATAGCAAAGAATAGTAAATATGTTCTGGACCTAGGGCTCCTGAGCAGGTTGAGGTCACCTAGGGGAGGAAGGAGAAAAAATGAGGTTCTTTTCTCTTATATCACACTTACTATAAGATGAGCATTTCTCGTATATCAAAAGTAATACAAGGCTAATGACTGTAATGATAATACTGATGAGAGGCAGAAGGCAGAGAAATGGAAATAATAATCACTTATATGTGTATGGTACTCCAGAGTTACAAAGAGCTTCTGCACCTCAATGGCTCCATTTGACATTAGTAGGAATTGTTATCCTTCTACTAATAACCCCATTCTATAGATGAAGTTTGCAAAAATTAAGTAATTTGCTCAAGGTAGCATTTAGTACTTGGCAGAGCCAGGGCCCAAAGCCAGAACCTCTGACTTCTGTGTTGTAACCCATTCCACTAGACCATGTCATGAGCACACTGAAGACTGAATGCTCAGCATTCTAATCCTTGCTTCTCTTAAGACTTGTACATTTGGCCAAATAATTTAGATTCTTCATGCTTCTGTAACTTTACATTTAAATATTGTCTCCCTCCTTTCCTTGTTATAGAATGAGAGAGTATACAGAAAAACACTTTATAAACTGTGAAATGCTACATAAATATAAGGAAGGTGTAACTATGTCCATCTTAATGCATTAATATTCCTGAAAACCCTGCACATCCTTACAGTTAAGTTTTCTACCCTTTTGTCTTAAAGAATAAAGAATCTCTCTTTCTCTTCAAAGTGAAACCTTCCACCTATGCTTCAATATTAGCCCAGCAAACATTTACTGAATGTTTACCAACACTGTATCATCTCACTTAATCTTCACCTCATTCTATAGGCAATGAACTGAAACCACAAAAAACTGCAAAATTTGCCCAAGATTATACAAATTAGTATTACAGCCTAGGCAGTCCTATTTCAGAGCTTATGCCTCTAACCATTATGCAATTCTGTCTTGCCAGTGTGTCAGGCAACTGGTCTGTTTTTCCCTGTTTCAGTTATCTATTGCTGTGTAACAATCTACCCCTAAATTAACCGACTTAAAGTCATACCATTTGCTCATGATTCTGTAATCCAGACTGGGCTCAGCTGGGTGATTCTTCTGCTGATTTTGTCTGGAGTTACTCATGTGGCTCCAGTGAGCTGGGAGCACAGCTGGGGCTGGACCATCCAGGCCGGCTTCTCATCCTGCAAGGTTCTCTCATCATTCAGTAGTCTGGTTCAGGCTTTTGTACAGCATGGCTGATGGCTTCCACAGAAGGACAAATACTCGTGTGCAAGTGTTTGCCAAGCCTCTGCTGGCATCATACTTGCTAATGTCACATTGTCCAGAGCGAGTCACAAGACCAAGGCCAAAGTCACAGGGGAATGAGGCCTGAAGTCGCAGTTTACTGGTGGCCATGAGTGTTTACCATATCTCTTCTCTTACCCTTTACCTTCAATTTCTTGTTCTTTACTTCTCCTTTCCCTAAAACATAGAAAATAGAAAATACTCGGATGACCACATTTAAATACAAATAAAAATTTCCTGTTACTGCACATTCCTCTTCTGCTACCATTTTACTCTCCTTCCTTTCATAACCAATCTTTTTTAAAGAGTGGTCTACACTCACTGTCGCCATGACAACCTATTCACTCTCCAATCACTTGGCGTGGCACGGTGGCTCATGCCTGTAATCCTAGCACTCTGGGAGGCTGAGGCAGGAGGATCACTTGAGCTCAGGAGTTTGAGACCAGCCTGAGCAAGAGTGAGACCCCATCTCTACTAAAAATAGAAAACTTAGTTGGGCATAGTGGCACGTGCCTGTAGTCCCATCTACCCAGGAGGCTGAAGCAGGAGGATCACTTGAGCCCAGGAGGTTGAGGTTGCTGTGAGCTATGACAATGCCATTGCACTCTACCCAGAGTGACAGAGTGACAAACAGACAAGCAAACAAAAATATCACTCTCCAGTCACCACAGCCTGCCTTCCACTGACACCTCTACAACAAACTGCTCTCCCTGAACTCGCCACCAATAACCTCCATATTTCCAAAGACAATGGTTAATTTCCTGGCCTTGTTTGCTTTGAACTCTCTGTGATATTTAATACTTCCTTTTTCTTATGTGAGTTTCTTTTCTCTCATTGTTTGTATCTTTAGCTCTTCCCACCCTGTGATGGAACCTAATGATCTTCACTCCCTAGGGTTCTGGCTCCAGCCCTCCTTCCTTCACTCAGTGCATGGCAGCTTCTCATGCTAACAACACCCAAACTGTATCTGGAGGCCTAACTCTAAGCTTACCTCCAGACCTATTTACCCAAGTACCTACTAGATATCTCTACTCAAATTCAAGATGCCCAAAACTAATCTATTATCTTTCTTCTAAAACTAGATCTTCCTCCTATAATCCCTCATCTTGGTGATTAACATCATCATTCACCCAGTTATTCAAATTAGAAATGTGATAACTCAAGACTCTTCCATCTCATATTCCCACAATATCTATTATAATTAATCATCAAGTTTTATGTATTTTTCCTTTAGTTACGTATTAGAAATAATTCAGTGGTGTGCTGGTAAGTGTTTAACAACTGGTTTGAGGAGGGATGGATAGCATTTGATGGTTTTCATGGTGTGAGCCTCCCACCATGACTGGTTTTGAGCTAACAATATGACATCATTGAACAGAATTGAGAAGAGACATGCAGTAGCACACATGATATAGTATTTCCACTTACAGATATAATGGGTGTAAATAACCTCCAGAGAGTAGGTAACAGTAAAATGTAGTAAAATAATTATGAAGTGATGAGTTTTGAGTATTTATATCCTTTTGTTTTAATTTTTACATGAAACCTCTGGATTTTAAAACAATGGTTTGAAATATACAGTGCCTACCAAACCAAACCTATCTACAGGCCACCTCCAAATCACAAGTTGTCAATTCAGGGCGTCAATCATTAGATGAACATTGATACTCTCTAGTCTATGAGGGTAGTCTGTGGCAGTGCCATGTTCTATTACTAAAAATCTTCATTGAATGAATATGTTTCTCTACCACTAAGGAGGCAGTTTGTTTTACCCAAACCTGACATACCATATTACTTTATTTTGCGACTTTTACCTTCATTACAAATACTCGCCAATCTTAATACCCACAATCTGCACAGAGCCTTTACGTACAGTCCTAAATGGAGATAGGTTTTGCTGAACCCAGATGGTCCAAGAAATCAAGGAATAATTTTTGCAGGGACACAATTGAGTAAGAACTGTCATTAATCTGTCTTTTCAGACATGTTAGTCCACAAAGGTAGCAATTAGCTTCAAATACAAAAGATGAGACTGAGCTCGGCATTGGCTAAGATTATCTTTTAGTCTTCCATAAGGAAACTTTTACCTACCACCGATTATTATCTTCTTGCTTCACAGGTCTAGAAAGCATGAAGACTGTGCTTTTTTTCCTCTACATCTTGGGAACTGCAGCTGCCATCCCGGTAAATTTCCTTTCTTTTGTTGTCACAGCTCTCTCTCCCCTGACATTTAGTTTAGAAATCCTCTATTTAAAAGAAAATGTTCTTATTAGTGGTTTGAAATTCTCTTTTGTATTTTCATTATATTCTTTATATCCCAAGCAATGAATGGATAACTAGCAAAATTGATGTTAATGTATTTTTTAAAAAAACTTTTTCTGAAACTATCAGTTTCTACGAGATGCAATAAATATGCAGCAGAAAGTGTGAGCTATCAGTTTATTAGCCACAGAATATGCCCAAATACCAAAGGGACAGGAAGACATGAATTCTCCTATAGGAGCTCATCACAGTGGTATTGTGGATCCAAGAATTTAACTTGGAGTGCATGTTTACACTCTCCAGCAGCATTTTCTTCAAGGTCAATATAGACTGGCTGAGAAATTTTGAAAGTCTGTAATAAAAACAGGAGCCAATTGGTTAGGGGCAAGAAATGATATGGTAATCATAAATTGGCTCCAAACTCATCCCTAGGGGACCGTCCAAGCGAGCACGCTGAAAGTAGATAGGACTAGAACATTCTCTTCTTCGTGGTCAGATATCCTGGCCCCACCATTCGCACAGCAGTAAAGCAGCCATACACAAATTAGATCATTTGAGACCATTCAGCAGCCTCAAATCAAAATGAAAGTTAAAAAAAAAACAAGAGTGGAACCATGGCTTGAATGATCATTTGGAATGATCCACAGATTATCTATATCATCCTTAATTAAAAGAAAGGATCTGTGCCATTTTTTTTCTTTTTCATCAAATGGAGGAATCAGCCTCCTTTAAATAGACAAAACTATTTCTCTGTTGTCCCTTCCCTCCCTCCCTCTCTAGGTCTAAGATTCTGCCCTTGCTTTTTGGATAAGTTGGCGGCTAGCTTCTGGTTGACAGATGTATCAGTAAAAACAAACTCCATGCCACCCACATCAAGAAGTTCTTAGAAAACAGAATTTCTGACCACAGCTAAGAATCGTGCTTAAGCAGGGCGGAGCTACTCCAGCTGAAATTGTACATTGTAGCCTGAAATTGTAAAAGTGGGACCAATTAACGTTCAACACAGAAAGGAACTCATGCAAAACCATTGTTTTCTCCTGAAAATGTGTTTTGCCCTTGGACCAGTTGCTGCTATGCAAATAAGCATCAAAAAATGTCTTTGAACCAAGCGTTTGAATAACACACCTATGTACAGACACATTCTAGATGTTTCATTTCGGGGGCAATTTATTCTCAGGCAGACCCAGCCAAATGCTGAAAAGATAAATATCTTCTCACGGGATTGACGTATTAAAAACTTGCTATTATTTTCCCAGCCTGCCTGAATTCTCCAGATGTAAGTGGATTCTGGGCACGTTAGATAAATGTAGATATGGGCATAATGATAAAACAGAATTTCAATATCAGAATATTTCTGAAAGAAAAAAAGCTGCCATGTTTTTTTGTACATTTGTTCCCGCTTGGGGGGTGGTCAGAGAGCGAGGGGGTGGGAGAGAGTGAACAGTTTTCCACTAATAGGCTTAAAATCTCCCCCATCCATTCCCTTCCATGATGCCCTGGTGACAAACTCGCCAAAGTGCACACCATTTTTTCTTCTTCTCTTTCCCCTTTATAGCTTCTTTAGAAATTGTTTTCAAATATTATTACTCCTTGTAGTCGAAAATAGGATAAGAAGCAAGAGAGCAAACCAAAACTAAAATGAATCCCATACTCCGTGGCTTTTTTGTATTACACAATCAAATGGAATAAAAATGAGTCAATTCAAAAATAATCTGAGTTTTATACTTAACACCTGGCTATGTTTGCCATCTGAGTGCGCAGACATCTCTATAATAAAGATCATTGGTGAATATCTATCTGCCTCAGATGTTGGGCAGTGCATGTTATAACCACTCTATGGTATTACTACTAGCAATGGCCATTTGCAGTTGAGTAATTCCTTAGAATTTATGAAATAGTTTGTATGCATACCCTTCTTTGGATATTTCTGCATACTTGATATTTCTTGCCACCTTGAGAGATGGCAGGGTAGGAATTAATGACCTGTCAAACTGCAGATAGTAAGTAGTAGAGTCAAGAATTGAAGGGAGGCCCCTTCCCTCCAAGTCCAGTTGCTCAATTTCTCCATCATGCGTCACTGCCCAGCTCTTCACCTGTATCTCCAATCGTGCTAGAAGGAGATAGAGCCATCCCTCTAGTTGCCATAATATTCCATAGCTGCCCTTCCCTACTAGGCTTAGTGCCCTGTTTTACACAGGTTTTGAATTAATTCTAAATTGTTTTTTATCAAAAAATGTCCTAATCAATGTTAAGGTCAATAGTGTTAAGAAAGCACATAAATATTGAATAAAAAGGTGAATAACATTTTCTGGTAATTGTCGGTGAGTACTTAAATGTTAAATTAAGAAAATGTATAATACTATATCCTATGGTTAATTTTATTTGACTTCAACTTTCTAATAAACAACACTTTTCAAAATTATAAAGTATGAATGCTTTGTAAAAGTTTGAAAAACACAGAAAATAATTCCAAAACTCAAAAATTACCATTATTGAAATCCTTTTGTTCTAGTTTCACCCAGTCTCTGCATATATAACTTTTTCTTAAATATGATTGAGATTCTTCTTTCACCTGACATTATATTCTGGAATTTGTTTGTATCCTCAAAATCTCTAGAGAATATCTTTTAATCGAAAGTATGAATGAAGTATATTGCTATTAATAATCATGACAACAAAAGAGTACCTAGCAATTTTTTAAATCTAGACATGAATCACACAAACTAGTTTTAATTTTTTCAGACAAATGCAAAGTTCTTATCTGATCACTCCAAACCAACTGCTGAAACAGTAACACCTGATGACACTGCAATCTCCATTTTAACGGATGATGATGCAGAAAATGAAAAGGAAACTGTAGTATCCATAGACGACCACCCCAACCATGAGGTAAAAGTAATATCATTATATTAATACAATTTAATTCTCCAAAGGTCTCAGTTTCGGCCGGGTGTAGTGGCTCATGCCTGTAATCCTAACACTCTGGGAGGCCAAGGCGGGAGGATCTCTTGAGGTCAGGAGTTCGAGACCACCCTGAGCAAGAGCAAGACCCCGTCTCTACTAAAAACAGAAAAAAGTAGCCGGGCATGGTGGCATGGGCCTGTAGTCCTAGCTACTCGGGAGGCGGAGGCAGGAGGATCCCTTGAGCCCAGGAGTTTGAGGTTGCTGTGAGCTAGGCTGACGCCACGGCACTCTAGCCTGGGCAACAGAGTGAGACTCTGTCTCAAAAAAAAGAAAAAAGGTCCCAGTTTCAAAGCATGGTTAAAGAGATTACCTATTCATGTCTCAAATTAATTTTTCAAAACATTATGATCACATCAGCTACCTCCAATCACTAGAATTGTGAAGATTAATGAGTTTTACTCCCTGGGCTAAGGTGCTATATAATTGTTTCATTTTACAAATCTCAAACTCAGGTTAAACCTGTGGCTACAGAATGTAAAAAATATCATAGATACGTTTACATGATAATGTGTGAAGAAAAAGAATAATGAATTCTAAATGTTGGCTTAGGAATTATAAATATGACGACATTATCATTTGTTTCAAGAATAAACTTTCTTTTAAGGCTGAAAAATCTCCAATACCAAAGTCAGAAGGGGAAAGCCATGAACGGTCAGCAGAACAGGGCGAAAGTTACAACCAAGAGCTGGGATGGAAGGATCCAGAGGAGAGTGACGGTGACTTAAGTGTGAATTTGGGGTACACACCAACCGAAGGCACATTGGACCTACAGGAAGATACGGGTGAGCCTGAAAAGGAAAAACTCCCAGAGAACATCGATTTCCCTGCTTCCAATGTTAGCTCCTTTGTGGATTCTAACAAACAAGAAAGCATCACAGAGGAAGAGGAGAACCAAGAACAACCTACAAGTGATTCACATCATCAGTTGAACAGGAGCAGCAAACATAGCCAAGACCTACAGGACCAAGGAAACCAAGAGCAGGATCCAAACATTCCCAACGGAGAAGAGGAGAAGGAAAAAGAGCCACCTGACGTTGGTGTTCACATCGATAACCAAGAAAAGGAGAGAGAATTTCCCAAGGAGCATCCTGACAGCAAGCAGGAAGATAGCAATACCCAATCCGATGATATTTTGGAAGAGTCTGATCAACCAACCCAAGTAAACAAGTTGCAGAAGGAGGAGCTTGAGCAGGGTACCCAAGAACGAGAAGAGGGTAACTCCAATTCGGAAATGGAAGAGGAAAATGCATCAAACCTCAATGAGCACATGCAAGGGACTGAATGGCAGAGCCAAGGGGGCGAACCTGGCCTTGAAGTTGCCAGCAGCCGCGAGGAGAATGATAAAAAGACCGTTTCTGAGGCTTTGCTTGCAGAACCTACTGATGACGGTAACATCATGCCCCGAAACACTGGGGCTGATGATGATGGGGGTGATGATGGCACCAGGCACAGCGCAAGTGATGACTACTTCATCCCAAGCCAGGCCTTTCTGGAGGGCGAGAGAGCTCAGCCCAATGACCACCACAGCAAGGATGAGGAGCAAAGAGAGAGAGCGCATGAGAATGAAAGCGCAGATACCACTGAACCTGGAGAACACCCAGAGGTAAGATTATTTACAATGACGCTTGTCCCATAAAGTGAGCATCACCAACGAACAGCCGCGACCTTCCCCTGTGCCCTCACAATCTCTTACGTGTATGTCTATCAGTACATTGCCAAAATACATGACAGTCATTTATTTTTATTGTCATCATTAGGCTGACAATACCTGTTTTATTTCTGTTCCTTTAGAAGCAGCCCCTGGGTTTGAATGCTGTTTGTTTGAGAAGTGCAGGGAACAAAGATAGAAGAGTGGAAAAGTGTTACAGGGCAGGAAAGGAAACGAATAAAAGGAACATCATTGAAGCCATGTAAAGAAAATTCCTTGGAATTATTCCATTTGGGGAGTGAGGGAGCTGGGGCTTATTTTGGCTTATTTTGCTGGGTGAGGTAGTAATTTCTCAGCACTTGCAGTCTGTCCCTTGAGCAGGCCAACTGGATTTTCATGGTTTTCCAAGCACAGAGATATAGAAACTGGCTGGAACGATCAATGATGACAGATCTGCAGGTGGGAGACACTGACAGAGGCTGCTCTAAGGCATTGAAAGCACGTGC
The DNA here is from genome assembly GCA_004363605.1 of Indri indri. Lineage (NCBI taxonomy): Eukaryota > Metazoa > Chordata > Mammalia > Primates > Indriidae > Indri > Indri indri. Next base: position 4,288 of record RJWJ010030049.1, on the reverse strand, counting down.
CATGTTGTATTCAAGTTCGATCACCAGCCTCGTACAAAATGCCTCTGACATAGTAAAAGATCCAGCAATATTTGTTGAATTAGCTATAAAGACTAAGGTACTACTTTATTAAGCAAACGCATATCAAAATGAGAATCTGAAAACTGCAGCTCGGTGGGGTCAGGGAGGAAGCACATTGCTATTTCATGGTTTAATCATTTGGAGCTTTCGTGCCAAACCCTAACAGCCACCCTCCAGGAGGATTAGGCACAGGTTTTGGCAAACGAGGTCAGTAGAAACCTCAATTACTGAGAACTCCGTTGCCATGGTAAGGTAGGAGTTTTCTGACACTTCAAAAACCTGGTGAGAAAGCTTTACCAACAACCTCATGGAGATTACCAATGCAACCCTGCCTTAACCACAGAATCACAAGGCAATACCTCATTTCTAGGGTTTTCCCAAATCCAAAGGGGAGATTCCAAGTCTTACTGAGTAACGCCCTGAGATACAGAACTAAATCCAATCGATGGAGGCAGAATCGATTGCTCTCCAAGGGCTACCGTCTACCTCCACAGGTACGACTGGTTTCCCTTTTTGAGATCTGAGAATGATCTGGGCATGAAAAAAAACGTGAAATTTTGTACAATGGAAATATACATTAAGTAGTGGCTCTCCCCTTGATAGGTTTAACTTCTGCTTTTGTTATTCTAAAGGCCAAACAAGCAGAGAGCTCATCAAATGAAGACAAAACGTCAAATGAAGACGACATGAGGTTGCACAGTGTTGGTGAGTTTGCACCAAGCAAGCCGTTGGTGACCATACCAAGGAAGAAGTGGCATCTGCCACTTTGGGCTTGCCCCTTCCTTCCTTTGAGACTACTGCAATCCTCCCCAAGGAAATACTCCCATAAATTGTTGATATTTACTTGTGCATATTTGATACACGACTAGGGTAAATGCGTTTACAAACTGGAAGTCCTGTTGAGATATTAGTGACAAAGCTAGAATTCCTTTTCCCTAAATCCTTTTGCTTCTGGAGAAGAATTAATTCTACTTTATTTATTCTACAGCCCATAACTTACTAGTGAATTTAGGTCCCATACGTAATTAAGGGCCTAATTCCTACAACAATCACAAACATTTTGAATTTCAGCATAATAAAATTCTCATGGCTTATATAACTTCTGACCGGCTTGTACAACATTGCACTATAGACTTCAGACTATGACCATCTCAGGCAGGCCAAGAAGAACTGTCTGTTCTTTGTATATCTCCAATCCAAACTGCTGCAAGAGGAAATCTAGACTGTCATGTAAGATAGTCCGATGTTAGAAGGTTCCATCTGGAAATTAACACATCGGTTGAAGCGGTTTCTAATATTTTCCCACTTCCAAATTTTCAAATTTCAAAGGTTTCACATTTTCTCCCGTGTTAGTGGAAATGAAGCTAATAGTCTGAGTGAATTTGCATTTGCGTATTCAGTTTAGCCCTGTCCATGTAACTTTTCTGCTAGATGCTTGCATGAGCTTCCAGTGTAAAAGAGGACACGTCTGTAAGGCAGACCAACAGGGAAGACCCCACTGTGTTTGCCAAGATCCAGTGACATGTCCTCCAACAAAACTCCTTGACCGAGTAAGTATTCTACAAAATAGTCTTTAAGGGGTTCCAAAAGGTTAGTGCTATGAATGAAAATAGTTTGCAATGGAAATGTTTTGTTAAAAAACAAAAAGCAGATGAGATGCCCAAGTTATCACATACTATTTGAAGTAATATTTAACAGGAACAAATGCAAACAAAATCACAGAATTTCAACGGTGCCATAAAAAGGGAATAATGGCATTAGAGCTATAGAACTTACCTTAAAACTCATTTTAGCCTTTGAACATCTGCAGTTTTCATTCTACTGAGCTTCTCTAGAGCCAAATAACTGGCATCACGATTGTTATGGTTTATTTGATTTTTTTTTTTTTTTACCAAATGGGAGAATTATGATTTTAATAGTCTCACTTACCTGCCCCATTTATCAGGCAGCCTATGAGCTTTAAGGCGCAGAGTGTTTTCCAATGAGCATTTGACTGTGTCAGCTTTTTCTCTTGCTTGTCTTTCCTAGGTTTGTGGCACTGACAATCAGACCTATGCTAGTTCTTGTCATCTGTTTGCCACTAAGTGCAGAATGGAGGGGACCAAAAAGGGACATCAACTACAACTGGATTATTTTGGAGCTTGCAAATGTAAGATTCCATCACTCCTGCCAACCCCCATTTTGGAGAGGGTTTGGGGTGAATCTGCATGTATCTGATTTGTCTACATGCGAACAGGAAACAGCTAATGCAGTTCTGAACTCAGGCTGCACGTTAAAATCAACTGCAGGGACTTAAAAAATAAGAAGAAGAATCCCCAGGCCTTAACCATAGGAAATTCTAATTTGATTGGACTATGTTGGAACCCTGGCATTGTTTTTTCATTTGTTTTGAAAGTAACCTAGACAATTCTAATGTGCAGCCAGGGCTCAGAACTTCTACAGTAATGTCCACTTAACAATAGCGATGAAATCACTGGAATGTTGCTAAATTGTTTGCCCTCTTCCCAATTTAAGTGAAGCCTTTGCCAAGAAGTTTTACGGCAACATATTCTTCCAGAAGTTTTTTGAAGTTGTCTTCCTTCCCCAAGATAATCTCAATCGCGTTTGACTGCCCTTTCTGCTAAGTGATTCTCCACGTTAGCAGGGCTCACTAATATTTCCAGTTCTCCTCTCCTTCTAGACACAGGAGAGGATGAAACTCTTCAACCCCCTGGACATTAGATGTGGCCATATGATTTGCTTTGTCCAGTGAAATGTGAGCAAAAATCATCCATGTGAGTTCTGGGCAGAAGCATTTAAGAGCTGGTGTCTGGTTCTCCATGCTCTTTGCCCTTGTCACCACAGACCCTGAAGCCTCATGCTGAGATGGTGGCCTCAAAAAATGGTGGCGCCATCCTGAGCTCCAGTGAGACTGCAATGAGCAGAGTCCTCCCGCCAACTTGCACTGGACTCATAGCAGGATTGCAAAATGGACTTTGGTTTCCTTAAGCCACTGAGATTTAGCATTATTTGTCACCATAATATAATCTAACCTCTACCTTTCTCTCTTTTCCTCTAAAAAATAGCTCTTGTCCCCTCCATCTCTGAATTTCAACTCTGGTTCTACAGCAATGATTTCTGGTCCTAACTGCACTTCAAAATTATTCTTGGAGCTTTAAAAACACCCTAACGCTTAGGCTTTCCCCCCCACCAATTAAATCAGAATTTCTGTGTATGGAAGCTGGCATTTGGTATGTTTTTTAAAACACCCCAGGCAATTCTGTTTGCTGCCACCAGGTTAAGGACCTGTGATGCTCCAATAGCCACCAGAAGTTATTAAGCTTCTTGTTATGAGGATTTGCCATAGCACAAGATAAGGCCCAAAGATTACGATATATTTTCTGCTTGTATCACTAGAATGGAAACACAAACACCACAGGTACTCATCATTAAATTGGAACTAATCGATCAACACTTATGTGCACATATGGAAATAACATTCATCAGAAATCAAGCAGGTGGGAGCGGGGAGGAGGGGATGGGTAAATTCACACCTAATGGGTACAGTACACGCTAGCTGGGGATCTGGGGAATGGGCACATTTATAACTTTGACTCAAATGGTACAAAAGCTATTTTTTTTTTTTTTTTTTTTGAGACAGAGTCTCACTCTGTTGCCCAGGCTAGAGTGGCGTGGCCTCAGCCTAGCTCACAGCAACCTCAAACTCCTGGACTCAAGGGATCCTTCTGCCTCGGCCTCCTGAGTAGCTGGGACTACAGACATGTGCCACCATGCCTGGCTAATTTTTCTATTTTTAGTAGAGACAGGGTCTCCGCTTTTGCTCAGGCTGGTCCCAAACTCCTGACCTCAAGCGATCCTCCCACCTCGGCCCCCCAGGGTGCTAGGATTACAGGCATGAGCCACTGAGCTCAGCCTGAAAAGCAATTTATGTAATCAGAAAGTTTGTACCCCTGTAACATCCTGAAATAAATAAATAAATAAATAAATAAAATGTTAAAATAAAAATATTTTCTGCTTGTAACAGCTATTCCTGCTTGTACGGACTTTGAAGTGGCTCAGTTTCCCCTACGAATGAGAGACTGGCTCAAGAATATCCTCATGCAGCTTTATGAAGCTAACTCTGAGCACACTGGGTATCTCAATGAGAAGCAGAGAAATAAAGTAAGTTATCGGCGGGTTAGCTTCCTAAGTGTCTGTCTATAGGGCCTGAGGACAAAAGGTGTTGGGG
>RJWJ010030048.1:0-20199 GCA_004363605.1 Indri indri | reverse complement strand
ATACTAAACAGTAAAAATATCCAAACAGGAGAATTTCGAAAATAAGCTTCATGCCCTGGGTGAGCAATGGATTACCTTTGAGAACTTAATTTAGCAGTACATTAATTCTGAACTGAACTATCTGATCCTTATTTGAAGTATAGCTTTAGCTCAGTGTTTGCTGAGATATAGTTCATTAGTAACTTCCAGCTAATGTTAGACACAGGTCATTAAATTAGTACCTTGTGTCTATCGATAGCTTTATTTCCAACTATACTGAACAGATCAAGCATGGTGTTTGCTGGTTGGTTATAGAGCTGTTTTCTGGGGACATGTGAGAAGGCTTTTCATGCCCTTAGGACCCTTCTGGGGGTTTCTTTCTGCATAGATTGCCATGTTCTGTGCAATGTGACTCTGCAATCCTGGCCCACAGCTGATTGGGTCAAAGAGCGGCACCTGACCCTAGGGCAGATAATTTCTAAGTTGACCTGTGGCCAACTCAGAGCTCTGCTCAAAAGGGCCATCTGCAGTGTACGGCCACAGACTCACTCAGTCAGATCCTCTGGGACAGTGTGAGTGTGAGACGTGGGCGTCCGCCGTGGGAAGCAGGGTAGAAGCCGAGGGACACCCAGGGAGACAGGCAGCAGGAGCCATGAAGCAGAGACGGCAACCACGACGCGGGGATCGCGGAGGAGCAGCAGAGCTCGAGTGGGAGCGCCGTGCTGTGTGCCCGGCGGCCTCCGTCCTGAGCACGGTGGTGCGTGCAGCCGACTGTGCGGGGTGAGATCTCGAGCTGCCTGAGTCTCTGCTTCCTTTCAGTGGAACCCTGTCTCTCAGGTAACCAGCCTGTGACTTTTTCTCAGGAGCCAGGATACCAAGCTGAGCCTTCGTTGATCAAACTGACTGGTTGTCCTCAGGGGCTCCTAGTATGCCCGAGAGAGCCTGACGGAGTGCTAGTCTTGTGCCATTGTCATATTTAACCACAGGACACACAGAGGGAGACACGGGTGGGCCAGCCAGTCATACAACCAGGAGAAATATTAAGGAGTAGGATAATTAAATTCTATAAACTTGGAGGGTATGTCTTAGAATTATATATTTATTCTGCATAGATTGTCATGTTCTGTGCAATGTGACTCTGTGATCCTGGCCCACAGCTGGCTGGGTCAGAGAGGGGCACCTACTCCCGTATCTGTGGTTTCATGAAACTGAAACTGCGGTTTCAGTTACCCATGGATGACTGTGGCCTGAAAATATTAAATGGAAAATTCCAGAAAGAAACAATCATAACTTTTAAGTTGCGCATCTTTCTGAGTAGTGTGATGACATCTTGCGCCGTCCTGCTCCTTCTGGCCCAGATGTGGATTAGATCTCCCTTTTTCCAGGGAGTCCACACTGTATATGCTGCCCACCCGTTGGCCACTGAGTAGCCATCTCAGTTATCAGAGTAAAAAAACATCATCTATACAGGTTTCAGTGCACCACTGAGTTTTATCCGGTGGTTTCAGGCATCCACTGAGGGTCTTGGAATGTATCCCCCTTGGGTAAGGGAGGTGGCTACTATACTTTAAAATTTTGGGATTGTATAAGTAAATTTCCATTAAACAAGAATTGTTGATTATGACAACTGTCAACATTTTGTCGTTTTAGTTTCATGATCTTTTTCACTCATGAAACCCCTTCCTGCGTTTTATGTAATTTTGCTGCGAATAGGATGCAGCACTGGCACAGGCAGTGGGGACTACTCACAGCTGCTGGGCAGCCCCACGCAACCAAACATGGCCTCAGATTCAGGCATTTTCTTAAAATACTCACTGATAAATGATTATTAAAAAATTATTATTGTGTATACATTTGTAATAAAAATGTAGATAATACAAAAAATCTCTTGAAATTCCATCATCTAGAGGCAACCACTGTTGTATTTCTAGACTTTTTCTACTCACGTTTCTATGTATTTATAGTCTACAAAAGTGAAACCATACTCTCCATACCATTTAATGCCATCTTGGTTTGGCGAATGTGCGTCCATCTACAGCACAATTTTGAATGTCTGTGTAGTATTGCGTTGTATGACTGTATCATAGTCTATTCCAACAATAATAGCAATTTATGGAGCTTGGTTTCAAGTGCTTTCCATGCATTAGCTCAACTAACTGACCCTCACACCGATTCTATAAGGATAAGTATGATTTAGTATCTCTGCTTAACAAGCAGAAAACTGAGATTTTGGGCTGTCAACCTGCCCCAGAGTGTTCATTTGTCTATCATACGGAGGTCGGAGCACACGCTTTGACAACTATGATTTTGGGCTTCTAATTGTTAGATGCTTTGTTGGTTTCAAAAGAGCTACCTGCCAGTTATTATTTTGGTATAAATATAATTTTTTATTCAACAAGATAATCATTTAAATCTCATAGAACAAGTTTTAAAAGTAAAAGCAGTACAATTTTACACCTTTCCCACTAATGTTTAATAAACCCGAATGACAATGTACACTAATTTGATTCTTAGAGACGCTAATGGGATTGCTATGTTCATTCCCTTGGCTCCCCTCCTGTGGTCAAACCGTCCCAGAACAGGGACACAGTGTGGTTTTGGGGCTGCTCTGCTTCTCAGAAACCTCTGGCCAAGCTCCTCACCTGCTGGCAGCATCTTCCTTGCAGGCCCAGCCACGCGAGGAGCTGCAGCCTAGAGACAAGACCAACAACAGGGCCTCTGCTCCCTGGGTCCTGTTCCCAGAACTTCTGTGATGCCCCAGCCCTGCATTTCGTCCCCATGCTGAACGGTCAGAAACTAAAGAGCTACGAACATTGCATAAGACCCACGGGGCACCCATTTTCCCCAAAGGGAAACAGCACTTTCCCCACTGGCAGAAGAGCACAGCACCTTTCCTTACAAAGGCTATTTCTAGAAACTGCTGTATCGATGTCACTGGAACCCACTACTGTACCGTACTTCTGGAAGCCAGTGAGCTCATAAGCTGGTAAAGGGCCAACTTTCAACATTATTTCATTGTGATGCTCAGTGAAGTTGGCAGATATTTTCCAATTTGATTCAGATTATCTCTGAGAAATGGTCGATTTAATCCAGATTTCCCAGGATGAAAGTCTTGGCACTCTCATCCAGCCTTCCACATGTGCTAAGTCAGCTGGCAGGAACCTAGGAAATGTACTCAGAAGGGGGAAAAATCAATCGTAGTTTTTTTCGGCATCAGTATATATCTAAAAAACTTGAGGTCTTCACAAAGGAACACAGGGACCCCTGGGAGTATGCAACAGCTTTTCAAGAGATGCACAAGAGAGGCCAGGCACAGTGGCTCACGCCTGTAATCCTGGCACTCTGGGAGGCTGAGGCGGGAGGATCGTTTGAGCTCAGGAGTTCGAGACCAGCCTGAGCAAGAACGAGACCCTGTCTCTACTAAAAAAATAGAAAGAAATCAGCTGGACAACTAGACATACACAGAAAAAATTAGCCGGGCATGGTGGCACATGCCTGTAGTCCCAGCTACTCAGGAGGCTGAGGCAGGAGGATCGCTTGAGCCCAGGAGTTTGAGGTTGCTGTGAGCTAGGCTGACACCACGGCACTCTAGCCCAGGCAACAGAGTGAGACTCTGTCTCAAAAACAAAAAAAAAAAGATGCACAAGAACAGATAATATAAAGAGAATCAGCTTCCAGGTTTTCCTAGATGGAGCGTGCCTGAGTTCGTGGCAGCTCTTTTCCCATTTTGCGAAAGAAAGGTAGAGCCCTCTCCAGTCCTAAATCCCACCAGGATGCATTGTTCCCAGCGTACAAAATAGTGGGGCACAAAATAAGGGGACTCCTTAATGGGAACATCATGAACCTCAAACGCTCCCCAGTCTCCCTTCCTATTCACGTTTGTGTTAAGGTCTAAGCCTGGTGTTAGAAGGGAGGTGTTTCAGCCTGAGTTGAGATATCCAGAATTCAGAAGCAGGAAAGAGAGGGGTGATGAGAAGGACAGATTTCATCGTTCCTGTCTCCCATCCCTGGACTGTCGTCAGTATGTGTCAACTTTTCGTTTCATGAGAGCAAAGCAAAAAGAGCATTGATAGGAAATAATGTATATAAAAACCACTTCTTCAAAAAAAGACCAGAACATGATTTTTTTCAGCTGCTCTCAATACTCATCTCTAGGATGCACCCTTAACCGGAAAGAAAAGACCTTTATTTATTTATTTAGCATGAAGTGAAGTTTACTGAGGAAGGACGAGACAGGTTTGCGGAGTAGGAGCAAGATACGTTCGCCACAGGACTGCGAACAGACCCCTCCGACGGAACAGGACAGAAGAGGACTTTAAATAGCCAACGCAGTATATGACAGTTAAGCTGATTCTATTTATGCAAAATAATTAAGTAAAACTTCACAGAACTACAAAGCAAAATGGGAATCGTGGGATATTTTAATCCCTTTCTCTTAGTTACTGATAGATTGAATGTTTTAAAACTCAGTGAGGATAGGAAAGATTTGAACCGTAAAGTTTAACTTGTTAAATGGCCAGCTACAGAACGCCGTAGTCAGCAAATGGGGAACACATGCTTTTCAAGTCTGTATAACCCATTTATGAAAACTGACCAGGTAATAGATCATAAAGCAAGTCTCAACACATTGCCAAGAATTTGTCACACTGACCACATCCTCCGATCACAATGCAATTAACTTAGATATCAACAACAAAACATAGAAAGAGAACACATATACTTTTAGAAAATAGGACATATACTTCTATGTAATTCATAAGCCCAAAAATCATATAGGAAGTTAGAGAATATTTGGAACTGAATGATATTAATAATAAAAATGCTGCAAATAAGCACTATGAGTCAAAATTTATGGGATGCCATAAGGGGAAAATTTTAAACCTTAAATGTTTACATTAGGGGAAAAAAGCTGAATACTAATAAGCTTCATCACCTGTGTAAGAAGTCAGGACAAGGACAGAATGAACTCAAGGAAAGCGGAAGGGAGGGAAAACAAAGAGTGGAAATTAAAGATATAGAAAACAAAAAACTAAATATTATCCATAAAGCAAAATGTTGATTTTGGAAAAGACTAATCAAATTTACAAGCCTCTGGGTGGGCAGCAGGTCTAGAAAAGTCGTTCGCCCAGACGGAAGCAGAAGGCTGGGGAGGTGCAGAAGGAACGTAGCTTGGAATACTGGAGGTCCAGTTCAGTGCAAGGACACCAACAGGTTAAAAAAATTCCCATAGCAGCCGCATCACTGGCATTCCCAGCAACAGTGGTTTCCTTTCCTCCACACCCTGGCCAACACTCGTTGTCTTTTGTCTGTTTGCTAACAGCATCCTCACAGGAGTGAGTGCTATTTTGTTGTGGTTTTGACTTGCATTTCCCTGGTGGTTAGTGATGTTGACCATTTCTTCACATCCCTGTTGGCCTTTTGTATGTCTTCTTTGGAGAAATGTCTATTCAAGTCCTTAGCCCATTTCTGAATCAAGTTATTAGTTTTTTGTTTGTTTTTGCTATTGAGTTGCAGGAGCTTCTCGTATATTTTGGATATTAACCATTTATCGGAAGTACGGTTTGCAAATATTTCCTCCCAGTCCGTAGGTTGCCTTTTCACTCTGTTGGTTGTGTCCTTTGTGGTGCAGAAGCTTTTTAGTTGGGGGTATTTGTGTATTTCTGCTTTTGTTTCTTGTGCTTTTGGTGTCATGGCCAAGAGATCATTGCCAAGACCCACGTCAAGGAGCTTTTCCCCTATGTTTTTGTCCAGGAGTTTTTGGGGATGAATTAGTGACAGATTAGGGAAAATTAAGCAAATGAGAAAGTGACAGTTGAAGTCAAGTGAGGCAGTGGGTGGGGTCATCTGGGGCTTGGGGGGCTGGTGGTGTTTGGCATGAATGTTGAAATCCAGATTGGAAGGCGGGTAGGGAAGCCTGGAGGGGCTAACAGACAGTGAGCCTTTGGCGGGACTGGAGGCTGGCCGTCTCCTTTGCGGTTAGGGGGACTTAAGCAAGGGGGCTGGGACCTGGGGGCTGGAGGAGGAGGAGAAAGCTTTTCTTTCACTCAATGACCAGACACTTGAACAGGCAGGGGGTGCAGGCTGCTGAACGAGCGTTTGGAAGGGAGGCTGCCACCCTGGCTGTCATTTCACTTTCCAACAAGGTGCTTCTCAGGTTCCTGAGACTATCATTTAGTTTCACAAGAAAAAAGGTACACATTGTCCTTTTTTAAAAAAATATTTACACTTCCTAAAAAAAAAAAACCCATGTTATTTTTTTAAAAAGCATTTGGGTCAACTAATTTATAGCATGAATAGCACTTTCAGGTGTGCAAGTATAATGAACAGTTCAAAATTATTCATCACTGGTGTTCTGTAAGTAAGATGTCTGAAATCTGTAGTACGGGTACTTTTGAGTGACTTTCTTTTCGATGCACTAATTATAGCAGCATGCCCTATTTCCGACGAATGCATTTCAAAATACCAGGAAATGAATCTCTGTTGCCATTTGAAAAACCTCAAGTACCTGTTTTTTTACTGCTCAGCCATATCTTTCCTACCAGACACATTTTAATTTTAATATGTCTGGGTTAAGATACAGTAAAAAAAAGGCAAACCGTTTACTTTAGCAAAAATTTTTTTGTCAAGTGTTAACAGCTTTTTATTATGGAACATGTCAGACACGTGCTCAGCACCTAGCCCGATCACGCTCATCAGTGCCTGGCCAATCTTGTCACCTCTGTTCCCCAGCCAGACGCCTCCGGATGACTTTAAAGCAAATCGCAAACATCGTATCATTTCATGGGTAAATACTGCAGTATATATCTCTAGCAGGTGAGGACGCTTTCTTTTTTAAACAAAAACATATCCACCATACCATGCATGATTCCATCTAAAAACAAAACAAAAACAAAACAAAACCCTGTAATTCCTCAATGTTGTCAACTATCCAGTCAATATTCAAATCTCCGAGTTATCAAATAATTTTAAATAATGGTCCACACACTGAATTTGGTTTGTGTCGTCTCACTCCAGGCCCCTTTTGTTGTCTTGTAATTTATTTGCTGAGGAATACGGACTGTGTGGGTTTTGTCTTTTGCACTCTCGGTTGTTAGATTCCTCTGTCTGGGTTTCCTCTATGGGATAGTTAGACCTAGTGGCTTGATCAGATTCAACTTTGAATTTTTTTTTTTTTTTTTTTTTGGTAAGAACACATGAGGTTTAACCACCATTTGATCTGAGGTCTTCCTTCCTTCCTTTTGAAAAATTAAATAAAATAGAGGACCTAAGTGAGGAATCGCCTGTGGGGAAATAGCACCCAGGTGGATGCAGTTGCATCTGATCTCCCAGCAGCAAGGCCACGTGTGACTCAGGTCTTCTCTCCTCGCCCTGAGCTGAGTGTTTCACTCACATTGTCTCATTTAAGCCTCCCAACTCCCGTCGGAAGGAGGCATTATATTGTTTGCAGTTTACAGGTTTGGAAATTGAGCCCCAGAGAAGTAAAGTAACCAGTTTTAAGGCCAGAGATCGGTGGTGGGGCGTCAGGTGCAGCCTGTGTACGTCACGGCTGACTGCACATTTGACAACCTCTAGGGAAGCTCTTGCAGATCCACCTCCACCCCCTTGGGTGACCAGCCCAAAAGGCAAACGAAGACACGTTTTGTGAACGAACATGGCCTCCAGCATTTCCTATGTAGGACTGTTGCTCTTTTAGCTTGGCTTGCATTCCCTTGTTTTCTTGATTACACACTTAAGACGGATAAACTCAAAGTGATGCTTAAATTCTGCTCCCAGCTAGGAGTCTCTTTTATTTCCCTATAAGGACTTGGCACAGGATGTTCTCCCTGGGGGAATGATGGGCTCCCACTGGTGGGAGAAGAGGTACTAGCAGGTGGCCACCTCGGGTGCCCTTGGCTGCTACCTAGGTTTGGTTTTTCTGCTATTAAGATCTGGGTTTTGATCTCACTTAATGGCAAAAAGGGTAAAAATGTCAAATTTGTAATGCAGAAAAAAATCAGCAAGATAGGTAAAGACAGGCAAAGAGAGGCATTTGTGTTAACTTCCCAGGGCTGCTGTAACAAAGTATCATAACCCTGGTGGCTTAAAACAACAGAAATTTATTCTTTCACTGTTCTGGAGGCCAGAAGTCTGAAATCAAGGTGCCAGCAGGGCCATGCTCCCTCTGCAGGGAGAATCTGCTCCGTGTTCCCTCAGCTTTTGGTGTTGTGGAAATCCTTGGTGTTTCCTGGCTTGTGGATGCGTCACTCCAACCTCTGCCTCCAATGTCACCTGGTGTTCTCCCTGGGTGTCTATGGATGGCACGTGTCCCCCAGAGGTCATGTGTTGAAAACTTAAGCCACAGTGCAACAGTGTTGAGAGGTGGGAGCTTTCAGAGGTGACTGGAATGGATTAATGTCCTTACGGGACAGTGAGTTTGTTGTAAAAGCATGCTCACCCCCTCTTGCCCTCTTGCCATGCAGGGTCTTCTGCCATGTTGTGACGCGGCAGAAAGCTCTTACCAGGTGCAGCCCCTTATCTTGCACTTCCCAGTCTCCAGAAGCATAAGCCAAATAAACTTCTATTGTTCAGAAATTACCCAGTCTGTGGTATTCTGTTATAGCAGCACAGAACAGGCAAAGACAGAATGTGTCCAAACTTTCCTCGTTTTATAAGGACGCCAATCATATTGAATTAGAGCCCACCTCATCTTAATTTTATTATATCTGTAAAGACCCAATTTCTAAATAAGTTTACATTAACAGGTAACCAGAGGTGAGGACTTCAACATAACATTTTTGGGGACACAATTCAATCCATAATAGCCATTTAGAGATGGGGTTAAGAGCATACGATTTGAAATTAGGCAGTTTCAAAGACCTCAAATATAAAGTAGTATGAACTTTCAGTTAACATTAGTTAACTTTTAGTTAACATTTCTGTGATAATAAAGCCTATCTCATGATATTGTGTGAGGATTAAAGAAGATAATATGAGCTTGCATGGTGGCTCATGCCTGTAATCCCAGTGATTTGGGAGGTTGAGGTGGGGGGATTAATTGAGACCAGGAGTTCAAGACCAGCTTGGGTAACATAGCAAGACCCTATCTCTAATAAAAACAAAAAAATTTGCCAGGTGTGGTGGCTCGCACTTGTAGTCCCAGCTACTTGGGAGGCTGAGGTGGGAGGATGGCTTGAGCCCAGGAGTTCGAGGCTGCAGTGAGCTCTGATGACAGCCTGGGCAACAGAGCGAGAGCCTGTTTCCAAAAAAAATACATACATAAAAAGATAACGTGTGCAAAACATCTGGCAGAGCGCCTGGCAAGAAAAAGCACTTAGTGGTCGTAGCTTCTCCTCCTCCCCTTATTGTTCTTTGTGTCGTTATTTGTATTAGTAATAATTATTAACAGTCTGTCGTCAGAACCGCCCTCATCCAGAAGGTGAGGTTAAAGCAGGACTTGAACGAGGTGAGAGAATTCGCTAAGCTGATATCTGGGGGAACATTCCAGGGAAAGGAAATAGCTCCCTGAAGCCTCCAGATTCTTCTTACTTTGCTCCACTTTTATTTATTTATTTTTGTTTATCATGTGGCATCTCTCTAACTTTATCAAGTAAACTGGCAGAGGGAAAAGCTTCATGTGACTGGGGCATTTCACCAACCTCGTGATCCTAGTGGATGTACCGACCTCGCCAACCACTCACCAAACCCTGAACAGACGCCCATCAGGCACCTGCTGGATCCTCGCCAGGGTGAGTATAGAGATGAATAGGATATTGTCACCGTCCTTGGGGGACTGAGAGGACCACCGCGCCAACCGCCATGACTACTACTAACATTTATACAGTCCCTTAGAGTTTATGAAGTGCCTTTACCTAAACAAACGATATGCAGGTGCGCGCACACACACACACTCTCGCATATTTGTCCCTCTCAACAACTTTCCCGCGAGAAAACCCAGGCTCAGCCAGGTGAGGTTTCCCCGCAGTAGCTGGCAGTGCCAAAATCCTCGCCTCTGGAGGCCGGCAGGTCTCAGCACCGCACCACCCGCCAGGAAGGTCGGGGTGGGAAGTGACTCGTGACACGTACCTGGGTGAGTTGCAGGTCCGGGGGAGCACGGAGGAAGGAGGCGCGTGACCGCTGGGTGGGCAGTGTCACGGAAGCCGTCGCTGCAGAGGGACTTTCCCGTAGGCCTGGAGACACGAGCGACTGTCGCAGGCGGGGCGGGGCGCTCTCGGCCTCGGGAGGCCGGAATGACCTCTGCAGGCAGCGGGGCCTCGACGGTTTCCGAGCAGCGACTGGGATGCGGTGTGAACGCGCAGTCTAACCCGGAGGACCTGGGGTGGGAGCGACGCCTTTCAGCGCTCCCGGCTGGAACGCGCTGGGGAGTTCGTCCCTCTCACGGGGGCCTCGCTGCTGTGCGCCGGGGAGGCGGGGAGGCCGCGCGGGGCGAGTGGCGAGGCCCGGTGGGCGGCGACAGGCCGACCCTGGTGGTGGAGGCGGGGTTCCGCCGAGAGCCACCCTGGCCCCTTCCCCCGGCCGGCGGCAGAGGCCACGTCCACGGCGCTGGGGGCCCCGGGCGGGCGCGGGGCCGGGGCAGGGCCACCAGCGCAGCGGCCGCCGCAGGAGTGCGGCGCGCCCACCCGGCCTGGCGTGGCTCGGGGCGCTCGGGTTCTTATTCCCGCCGGTTCGGTTCGGAAGGAGGACGCAGGAGGGAGCGAAGCCGCCCGTAGCCACGTGCCACAGAGCCCGCAGCGACGCGGGGCCGGAAGGAGCCAGGTGGCCACCGGGGCCCCGTCAGGGGCAGCCGGGTGCGGGGGTGGGCCTGGTGCCGCCTGCTCCTCGGAGTTCTCTGGAAAGCAGAAGCCTGGAGGTCTAGGTGAAACCTCCTGGCAAGCAACCAACAACCCTGACCGTGTTTGGGGGACTCGACTGGCGTCCTGAGAACGAGCACGTGTTCAGCGAGGGGAGGGCCGGGTGCGGCACGGGGCGGGGGCGGGGAGCCGGGGCTGGGCGCAGAGGGTGCGAGGGGGGCGGGGAGAGGCCGTGGGAAGTGACGGGTGTTCACCTGCGTCTCTCTGATACGTCTTGGTGGCCTGGTGCTGCCCGCAGGCCGCTCTGCCATGGTCACCGGCGGAGCACAAGGTGCCGGTGAGCGCCCCACAGAGGGACAGATGTGAGACCAAGTGCACCAGAAACAGGCAGCCCTTGGGGCTTGAGCTGCTCTCGGATGCTTAATCCTGTGGGCTTGTTTGCTGACTGTGGGGACGGCCCGGGGCTACGCACCCTAATGACCAGGAAATCAGGTTATTCTGTTGCAGGTTTCCCAGGGAAGGAAAACACGGGCTTGAAATCAGAGCGGGCTTCAGTGATTTTAGGCGGAGGGCGGCAGTACTGCCGGTGCAGAGCTGTCTGGAGAGAAGTGGGTATCTGATTTTTTTCCAGACCTCCCTGTGGAACCCCAATATGCTTTGAGAGCTGAGAAAGGCCCCACCCATAATTTTACTATGCCCTTGCTTAGGTAGACTCCAAACTCTCCTGCAATGTGTTTACGAAGTAAGAGGGGGCTGTGAGTAAACACAGTGAGAGGGAATTTTAGGGTTTCCAGGCGAATGTGCTTTAAGCATAGTGGAGACTTACAACTATGCCAGCTTTGCAGGTGACTTTTTGTGAAAAATAATTTTGGAGTCTGTTTCTTTATAGAAGTAAAATAACTGAGTAAAATTTACTTTCCAAGTATTTCCCTATGGGTAGGAATTTTCTCCATAGAGTGCAATTATGCAAAGCAAAATTCCCTTTTTGGTGTGAATGCTTATAATTAAATCTTGACAAGGGTCGTATGGACCTATGGAATTCCGCTGTGGATTATTTCCATCTTCCCCTTTCCTAGAAAGGCTGCCTGCTAAGTTTCTCTTCCAAAGTCAGGTGGACTCAGGAAATAACAAATATAACCAAAATACCCAGAAGATTCTAATTGTTTAGGGCAGGGTTTTGACGTCTTGGGCTGCACAACCCTTTGCTATGGGGGCTGTCCGGTGCGATGGCGGGATGTTTAGCAGCATCCCTGGCTGCAACTCGCCAGATGCACACACACTCCCTTGCCCCAGCCTGTCCTGACAACCAAAACTGTCTCCACATTGCCAGATGTCCGAGGGACACACTCTCCCCTAGCTGGGGACCATTGGTTTAGAAGACTGACTGCTTGTGGAAATGTTTCTCTAAGAAAATATTGTAAGAGATTTTATCAGTTCAATAAATATCGTCAACTTTTCCTAGAGATCAGAATACTAAACAGAATGAATGTCCTCTATTTTTGTAACAGAAGTGGTGTTTCTGACCGGCCTCCACTTTTATTCATCACCCACTTGGTGCTCACAACAGTCCTCTGAAGCGCCCTCAGCTCCTCCTCAGCGCGGGCGGCGTCCCTGCGGAGGGCACCTGCTGGCTTCTGCCCTTGAGTCTGGCACACATTCCTGGGCTCCTCATCCAGCAAGCATTTCTAAGGTGGGTATACCTGCAATCATTTAGGATTATTCCCTTCAAACCTTTCCTTCAATAAATATAAACCAATACTTGGCCTTTAATTAGACTTGGCCTTGTTTAAGTGCCACTTTTCCTTATTCTTAGGAAGGCACTGAGAAACACACTTAGCACAACCAAGTCTTCATCATTTGCCAGGAACAAATGCCAACCTTTAGTTGGAAATAGAAGGATAACAGGCTTTTGTTGTGGTCTAACAGTGAGAGGCAGCTTCTCCAGAGCCAAGCCTGGGTGTGCCTGGCATGTCTACACAACTCAAAAACCTTGCAAAAGTATGCTTAAGGGAGACCAGAGACCTGCTGAACATACGTGCACCTCGTGGAAATAGAAAATGCTAATACATTTCTAAGTAGCCCCCAAACTGTTTTCGGAAGCAAAGATATAATGCCGTGTCACGTATATATAGTCATGTATTGCTTAATGAACAGGATGCATTCGGAGAGGTGCATTAGGTGATTCTGTCATTGTGCAAACACCATAGTGTGCACCTACACAAGCCTAGATGGCATAGCTTACTACACACCTAGCCTGTGGCTCCAAGGCTACAAACCTGTACAGTATGTTACTGTACTGAATACTGTAGGCCGCTGTAACACAATGGGAAGTATTTGTGCATCTAGACATAGCAAAGGTAAAGTAAAAGTAGGGTATTATAGGACTATTGTTGTATATATGGTCTGTCATTGACAGAAATGTCATTATGTGGCCCATGACTGTACCTGTATATATGCCACATCACCTTTACACCTAACATGTATGTAGTCTGTGTACATACATGTGTGGGTACACAAACAAGGAACAGACTGAGTCTGTGATTTTCAAAACTGTTGTTTTAGCAGCTTTGTGACTTTTTTTCCTTTCTCTCAAATATTACCATTAGCTTAAATCACAGCCACTATTGTTTCTATGGTGAAACACACACATATGTTCTCTCTCTCACACTTCGCCTACTGGGAAATGAAAAAATTGACACCTCAGCACAAGAAAATTGTGGGAAGTTTTAGTTAAATATGTTCATATTTAATAATGGAGGGATAAAAAGTTTATGAATTAAGGTTTTCATTCTGATGATGTAAAAAAAGGAGAGGAGAATTCGTGTGCTAATCCTTTATATGGGGAGAAATCTCTAAGTGGAAAACTGCATGTAGGATTTTAGTACATGCTGAAATACATGGTATTTTAAAGCACTTCTTTAACACAATGGTAGATAGTAGGATTTATTTTAATTTTTCAATCTGAAAAAAAAAAAACAAAAACAAACCAAAGAACAAAAAACCAAACTATCCTCATATATATATACAGTGTCAACATTTTCAGAGCACTTACATCAAGAAACATTGTTTCTCTTCAACTGTATGACAATACTGTATATGCCACAATAAAATTTACAAAAACAATCGCATCAGCAATCATACAAACATCATGATTTTACATTTCAATACACAAGAAAAAAATAGACATCTTCCCGGCACTTGGCTTCCTCCTGACCACAGCCTGTCTCCCCACATTCTCTTAGAAACCTCCGCTTCTAAAACCCAACAGTGGCTATTTTAGAAATCATATCCTTTCCAGATCCAAACTTAAGTAGTGAGAAATCTGCCATTTTAAAATAACAACCAAGAGTTTATTAATGGATCCGGTGAAGTTTACCCACCAAAAGATGTGTAAAAAATTGTATGAAAGTAAAAATAAATAAAGCTGTTGTAAAGCAGCCCTGTTTACATAGTAGCTTAGAACAGAACACTTAAACATAAAAGTGTCGTTAAAGTTTTAAAAGTAATTACTTATATTCAAATTACAACTTTTTGACAAATCTAATGAAAACAAACTGATTTGGTAAAAGGTTCAAAGACTTCCACATTCAAGCTCAGTGCGGCTCCACATGCGTGCGCTCCGGCTGCGGCGGGCGGTGATGGCGCATTGCTGTCTCCGGACATAAGGCACTGAGATCCGCGCACGCCGTGCGCCCGCCTTATGTCACGTCACCTGTCCCACACCAGTGAATTCTTTGAAATGAAAAATAATAAAAATTTCAGGACACAGTGCACTTTAATGACATACAGCATTTAAAATCCTTCAGACAAAGGTCTGAAAACAGTCTTTTAATGCAAGCCTGAATCTTCAAGCACATAAAATCTTTTTTATGTTTACTTTTAACATCACTGGAAAAAATACCCATCATTAAACCCCGATATACATTCTTAACCATTTTACTCTCTTCTATTGCAGCCAGTGTTCATGAGGCAAAACGTGACCCAGAAACTTTGTTCAAGTTCTCCTATGAGGGCGTCTACATTCACGGTTGTCATTCTGTTTCCGTCTCCTTTTGTTTGGCACCTGTCAGTGGATGGAAAATGAGAGTTTCAAAGCTCACACTAACGGCAGGGCTCTACAGCAGTGGTTTCTACCTGTGCCCGGCAGTGCCTTGGGAGGATGACCCAGAGGCTTTGGAAGGGGGAGAAGTGGGAAGGGTGGGTGGCTCCAGGCCCCCACTCCCACCCGCCAGGCCTGCAGTCCTGATCTACATTCTAAATATGCAAGATTCAATGTGAAGAGAAAGAAAAGGTTCCACTGCTAAAAAATTTTAAAAAGAAATATGTAGGTATGTTTGGGAGAAGGTACAAAGTATTTCAGTTGTGCACATTTATAAAAATGTAAAAAAAAGCATTATAACATTTCTAAGGATAATTTCACATAATACCTACAAGTACCTGGCCAGGAAATTTCAAAATGGATTGGGAGGGAGAGCCACTATTTTTCTCACCATAGTAGTTTCTCTCCTAGTTTTTTCAACAGACATTAGACTTTTGAAAGAGATTAACAATCTATTAGAATAAGTGACTAAAAAGCTGTAGCTACTATCATCAGATCGCTTACTCATTGGATGCTTGTGTAGATACTTAAGTTCATTTGGACAGTCTCAATTTGACAATGAACTATTGCTGAAAGCTTTTTGAAAAAGAGAAAACGTTACTGTATTGAACCAATATCCTTAATGGGGGAATTGTGGCCATTATCTGGTGAAAATAATCACCACCAGTACCTTTTAATCACATGATAGTGGATATTTCTATTTAAAAAGTACCCCTTACTGATTATTCCATAAATATGCACCTAACAGTACTTATTCTGGGCACAGAGCCTTATTGTGCATAAATAGCTTTCGCTCAAGTTTTTCATTTCATCTGGGGTATCTCAGGAGGGAGTCGGGCCTTCATCAGTCTGCTCACTCTGTAGTTGAAGAAACGGGGCTAAATGAGGTGAAGTAACTTGCCCACATTCAGACAGCTCTCAGGTGGCAGAACCGGACTTGGACTAACAGTGCTGGCCTCCTCGCTGGCTGCTCGTGTTGTGCGGTCTCTGAGCACGCATAAGCATGCCAACTACTGCGGATCAGATGCAGGCCTTCCCTGAGTTCCCGGTGAATTCTACTCCAAGTGTTCACCAGTAGTCCAGTTATGAGGAATGCAGAACGTTTTCCTCAACAAATAGTGTTATATACACTGTATCATAAAGAATTCCAATCCAGCCACCCTATCTTTATGACATGATGTCTACGGTAACATACATTCCAAACTCCAGGTGGAAATAGCTTCTTCCCTGTACCAAGAGATAGGAGGACTATTGCAATGACTTAGAGTTTTTGAAATATCAAATCTGGATGGAAGTTCGAACTCATTCAGCCCAACATTCTCATTCTTATGGGTTGAGACACCAAGGCAAGAGAGGATAAGTCACATGACTTGTTTACTCTGAGTTTGTAATGCTCTAAGAATCTTGGTCAGAGGGACAGACGAGAGGTGAAATTCAGCCTGACTCTGCTGGGCAAACTGTGTGCCTTGATCCACGGCTGGCCACCTGGAAAAGGGTATCTTTTGCTGAAGGTGCCACGTTATGTCCCTGTGGGGATAAATCTGCCCAGGGAAGAGGTTTTTTCTAATTGCAGGAAGGTGCTGTATAGTTATGCCTCTTGGAAATATATAAATGTAATCATAGGGTGTGGGTTGGTTTGGCTCCTTTGCTCAACATGGTTGTGAGATTCCGCCACTGTTGACTACAGTGATACTGTTCATTTTCAATGCTGTATTCCATTGAATGAATACACACAATTTATCCATCTTTCTTTTGAAAGATATTTGGATTATTTCCAGTTTTAGGGTACACAAATAATGAGACTAACAGTTTCACATTCATTTAGCTGTTAATATTCCATGATCATAAAGATTATTGGGAGTTTCAGGTTCTTTGACACTTGAAGTTGGAAGTGACTGCATCAGGCCCCAACTCTAGAATTTCCGGTCCAGTAGATGTGGGGTGTAGTCCCAAAATGAACATTCTGAGGACCACCTGTGAAAATGACTGTTCTACTGGAATCTCTTGGTATTCTTGTTTCGTGAATAAGACATATTTCTTACAGGTGGTGAAGGTTTCTTTAGAGTGGATATCTTTAGGTTATGGACTATTAACCTAAAAACTAGTCTTAGCTGAATTTGATTTCTGAACTAAAGAAAAATCAATACTGCCGTACACACATCATTTTATATTTGACTCCTGAGAGTTCAAAGGACACGCCGCTTAGTCTCACATCTTGGTCTCGTGGCCCCGCCAAAGGCTGGGTTCCCATTTGATTGGGGCTGGGAAGGTGGAGGAATGGGAAGAGGAGGCAGGCAGGCAAAGCTGGCGGCCGTGTAGAACACTGGAGCCACCTCTTAGACCAGAGAAGGCAGCTCCTCGCTGTCTGACCCTCTGGAATCCTGAGAGTGTACTCACAGCGAATCTGGTAGAAAATGAGGTTAGCCACAGCTCCATTTGGTAATTAATGTAATTTCCATACAATATTAATGGAGAAAAGTTTGTGTTTAGGTATTTTGTTTTATATACTCAAAACACTTGTCTGTCTGTTTTTTTTTTAAAAAGAAAGATGAAGGTTTTAATAGTTAGAACCCAAAGAATTTCCCTCTGTGTTTTCCAGTTGGTAGTCTTCCAATAAAGCAAAACTGAAGAGATCTTAACTCTTTGATGGGAAAGTTTATGGGCACAGGTCCCCCATCATTTAGGCACTGCTTGGGATGCTCCCACGTCAGGATACTTTATCTATCTATGAACTCGTCTCACCCAAGGACAACATTCAAACTTCAAAACTGGAAAGAAAATGGAAATGGTTTACAAAGTAATGCACACAAAGCCTTGATTTGTAGACGGGCGGTGGAGAAATGACGATTTAAATGCCGCACTTAACAGTACTACCTCCCACCCTCCCAGACAACTCCAGCACGGGTCAGAAATCAGCACTTGTACCTGCTGGCGTGAGGATCAGGGCTTGCAGAATGTCTGACAGGGAGATAATGCCCACAATACTATCTGCTTCATTTACCACCACCAGCCGATGGACCTGCAGAGAAGAGAAAAGCAAGTCACACGTGAAAGTAAAAAAATTAAGTGTTAAAATGGACACTGGAAAAAATGTCATTCATGTACTTATGAATCCTAAGTACTTACGACGTCAGAAGTCATTCATAAGTACAATGGATACATCCCACAGATGAGAGAAAGAACAGTGCATGGAGCCATGTGAAGATCTCTGGCCCTAATGTTAAAGTGCAGTGCTAATTCGTTTGACCACTTTTTAGAAAAGTGAGCCAGCTTTGTTCTGCTGTTTTCAAATCTCAAGATACTAATATATGAAAGATACCACTCAAAGCACAGAGTAAAATGTAGCTGTAATATTCTTTAAACATTTTTTAAAAAAAATTATTAATTCTTTTTGGAGACAAGGTCTCACTCTGTCACCAGGATGGAGTGCAGTTGTGCGACCATAGCTCACAGCAGCCTCAAACTCCTGGGCTTAAGCGGTCTTCCTGCCTCAGCCTCCTGAGTAGCTGGTGCTACAGGTGTGTGCCACTGTGCCTGGCTAATTTTTAAAAAGTTTTTTGTAGAGATGGGGTCGCTATGTTGCCCAGACTAGTCTTGAACTCCTGGGCTCAAGTGATCCTCCCGCCTCAGCCTCCCAAAGTGCTGGGATTACAGGCGTGAGCCACCATGCCCAGCATATAACAGTTTCTTAAATAAAACAGTTTTAACTTTTTAAAGAATATCTCAGTTTTTAACAACTATCAGACACCTGTTTTACATGGGAAAGAAGTCCCAATGATTATGGAAACTAAGAAATAGGGTCACTGCTCTTAACTACGAGTGTTCATTTTCTCTAGTGTCTTTTCTCTATGAAGTTTATATATTAAGAATGATATTCAAAGTAGATAAATGAACTGTAATAAAGTGAAATAGATTACATTCATCTCTAGTTTTCTGCTCTAAAATCTCTCCTAAGTGAAGGGAGAACATTCTGAGGCGTTACTGTAACAAGGCATCCCCGCCTCGGGGCAGGAGTGAGCCTGACTGCTACTCCGACTCAAACGCTTTAGAACTCAGGCCAGCGGCAACCGCATGCCAGCTGGTTACCTGGGAGACACTCTCTGTACTGAACAGTGACACCCCCAGTAGAAAATGGGGACACAGGAAGGAGATGGGAAGAGGGAAATTCTGTTTTTGTATTTTGTCTCTAATGATACTATGCTGGAGATGTTTCTGACATCATGGCTTGCTTTAGGCAAAAAAAAACCCCGAAAAACATACAACCTCCCTGCCCCCAAATGCCCAAATCACTTGGTCATCTTCTCCTGGCAGTCCACATAAATTTCTTTTAAAAGTTTCTCTAAAAAAACTTTTAGGTTCTTCAATAATCCTGTGATATAACACATTTATTAACTATAATTGTAAATTAAAATGATGGTTTACATCTAGGATCAGAGAATGCCTTATATATTCTATACTATACATTTTGTTAATATTCAATGATAATTAAAATAAATCCAGTGATAGTAATTAACTATCTTTTGAACTACTGAAGATCAAGGGGAGAGCATCCTACCCAGAGAATGAATAATTCTACCAGATAGAAACGATCACCAAAAATATTTTGTTGTCTGTTGTTGAGTCTAAGCTTACAAATGTTCCTTGTCAGAGGTACCTAAAAGTTAGTGCTATGTTTATGTCATATCAATAAATGGAATCGTTACTGACACCGAATACCCTTCTAACTACATTAAAGCTAAAAACTGTTTTTCGTCGCTCTGGGAGGAGTCATCTTGTCAAAATTTTAATGAGGAAAAAGTCAAGATGTATTCCTAAGTCAATTAAAGCCCTTTGGAAAAGAAGTAGTGATGGATATTAAATTCAAGTACAAAAAGGGAAAGATTCTAGTGAAACATGTTAAATGACAGCTGAAGCTGGGGGAGACACGGACAAGGACGGCGTGGGGTGGAATTCTTGAACATGGAATTACAGGAGGGCTAAGTGGATTTCTAACAACAATGGCTCTTGAAAGGGATGTTGTATTTTGATGTCAGATAACATTCCTATTCCTGTCTAACAAGAAAGGAAAGAAGTGACTTTGGGGAAAGGTATACTGAATTAGACATGCCATAAAATGATCTCTCTCCTCTGTTATCTAGGGTGTCTGTGAGGTGAACTTGAACTATAAGCAGGGAAGCACATGGGGCATCTGAGTGGGAGGTGTGGGAGATGGAGCGTTACTAGGCCAGTTACTATTTCTGTAAATCAGGAAAAAGGGAGAAAGACTGGTGGGAAGAGAGAAAACTGGAAAACTTAAAATTAAGTTTTATTTTACTGATTTATCACTCACTTTAA
>RJWJ010030047.1:0-20194 GCA_004363605.1 Indri indri | reverse complement strand
GAGTTGGCATCTCACTGCATTGCCCAGACTGCTCTCGCCTGAAGTGATCCTCCTGACTCGGCCTCCCAAAGTGCTGGGTTTGCAGGCGTGAGCCTCTGCGCCCAACCACTACAAAACTGCGAGTGAGCCACAGAGCTTGCTTTTTTGTGATAGGAGATTTGGGGCATCTTGAAGGGGGACTGAGTTTTCTGTCTGGGTTTGAGGCAAAGACAAAGGCAGGTTATGCAGAGACACTGCAGTTGAGGACAGAGATGCTGAGTGTGGCGAACAGCAGGATGAACAATTCCTGGGAGGACTTCAGGTGGTGGAGTCAGCGAGTTCAAGTCAAGACTGCCAGGAAGTAAAGGGCCATGCAGCCTATATCTGGCTCACAGGTGGAGTAAATAGAGTTGGAAAAAAGAAAGTCCCAGAGCAGAGTGGAAAGATCTAGAAGGCAGTAGAAATGGAAGAATCTCCTAGGCTGAAAGGTGCAGGATCTCATCTCATCAAGTTTGAGAGGCTGCCTTTGACCCTCCGCCTTCCCCCCTCCTGTGATTGGAGAGCTCGTGGAAGAACCAAATTCTGCATCAGAGCAGGGGACCCGCTTGGGATGATTCATGAAGGATGTCAGGAGGTGGCCCTTTGGCCCTTGGTTCTGCTGTGACTCTGCGAGAGCGTGTGGGTGGAGAGCACCTGTCTGCGGGGTGAGCAGTCTCCGGAGGTCACAGGGGTTGCACGTACATGCCCCAGCCCGTGCCTGTCTGTCCCAGTCGCTGTGGGGCCCTTTGCCGAACAAAATTCACCGTGACACGGTCACTGTCGTGTACTCAGGTGCCTCTGCACGTGCAACCCGTTGTGTTCTGACTGTCACTGCCATCCGTAGCCCTCCAGCCCGGCGGGCTCTTACCTAACCTTAGGATCCATTTCAGGGACCACCTCCTCAGGGAAACCTTCCTGGACTACCCTCTCCCTACCAGGCCGTGAGAAATGCCCCACCTGCGAGACCCCCACGCCCCCAGCGCATTCTCCTCACTGTATGGTGGTTTCCCTTTGAACCCACAGATGAAGCTGGACTTTCAGTGTATTGGGGACGGGCTTGGTGCCTATTCATTGTTTCATTGCATTTTCCCTAAGCGTCAAGTGAGCACTGGCGATGTGCCAGGAGCTATGCTAGGTGCTAGGAATTCAAAACCAAAAGGGAGGGGCGATTTTAGTCAAATGGGAGATACCTTCAAAATGTGCAGCTCATCAGGGGAAAATGAGAGCCCTGGGCACTATTGGGATGGAACCACCTGGCCTGGGAGAATTCAAGGAGGGCTTCCTGGGGGAAGGAATGCTCCCAATTGCTGTTGAAGAAGGGCTAAACCTGCAGGGCAGGGTGGCTGGCCAGCTGTTCGCCTTCCACTGCCGGGGTGGTTCTGGGAAGAGTCGCCACGCTTGGACTCCGTTTCCTGACATTCCCAAGGCTTTGCACCCGCTCTTGCCGGAGGAAGTGATGGTGAAAAGCCGGTGGGGTCCCCTCTCCTTCCCCTTCCATCCCTGCGTGCAGAGGCCTCCAGGGAGCTGGGACCCTGATTCGCCTGCTGAAGGCAAGTCCCCACATGCTGCCAAGGAACTCCCGCGTGAGACTACATGTGAGGGAGAAACAGGCATCTTTCTCCTGAGCTCTGGACCTCTCCAGAGGCCCAGCAGTGGGACAAAGAGCTGCTGCCGCTCTTTGAAACTCTCCCTCACTGGATCACTCTGTCACTCACTTGCTCAACGCACACAAACTTGGTGCCCGGTGCTGATGACTCAGAGACGATGCCATCCTGCCCAGAATGTTCTTGCCAAGGGGAAGGCGTCACCCAGGAACTCAGTGACACGGTGGACAGAGCCCAGGAGGGAGGCTCTGGGCCAGCCAGAGGGGCATCTGTCCAGGAAGCTGCACAGAGGGGGCAGAGGGCCCAGCGACCACACTGGATGTCCCCAGAGATGGGAGAGGGGGACTGCCAGGCCCACTGCCGTTTCCTGCTGTGTGTCCTTGGCCAGAGACATCCCCTTTCTGAGCCTCAGTGTCCTTTTCTGAAGTTGTGGGTAATAATGGCTAATCGCCTAGCGGACGGGGTGAAGGCTGAACGAGATTCTGCCTGGGGTGGAGGACGTACACTGTGAGGTCTGGAGCTGCCCCGACTCTCCTCCTCCCTGGGATGAGGCCAAGCCTGGAGCTGGGCAGCTGTCCCTCAGGAGTCACCAGGTGACCAGCAGGAGAGCTGAGGACTAGGGGGCAGGGCCGGGGTCCTGACAGTGTCCCTAGGTAGCCAGGTCCTGTTCTGAGAGATGACCCGCCCTGCTCTCAAGCCCTCAGGCAGCCCTGCTGGGCCTGGCGCCACAGACCTCCCTCCGGCCCCTCTGTTCCCACGCCCCTGTCCTCTGGCTCCTTCCTGCCCCTTGTCCTCCCACAAGTGCCACAGCTCCTGCTTTGCGCCCCTCTCTCTTCTCTTCTCCTTTTCTTCCATCTCTCCCTGGCTTTTCAGTCTATTAGCATTTCCCTTCCACCTTGCAGAGCCTTCCAGAGCCTTCTGGGCCTCCCTCCTGCCCTCTGCTGCCCTGAAGTGCAGCTCACTGCGTGACTCCTCTCCCAGCTCCTACAGTCACTGTCACGGTTGTGGCCCAGCGTTGGCCCCCGAGATGTGAGGAGAAGTCGGCTGAGGGCACGCTTGGAGAGGCCATCCCCTCCGGACAGTCCCATCGTCCAGGAAGACCCGCTGCCGGGAGGCTGCACTCAGGTGTGGCAGAGACAGGCAGGACAGAGACCCAGTGCCCGCCACAGCCCAGCCTCCCTGGGGAGAGCCCCTGCCCACTCAGCTCCCTGTCTAGGGGGAGGGATCAGGAAGGGGGTGGGACAGGACGGTGCACACTGGAAGGACTTTGCTCCGACGGACACTCCCTGCCAGCTCTTCTCCATTGCCCGGCTGACCAGCAGGATGAGACTGTCCGTGCGGGTAGGGTTTAAATTCAGATTCTTCTCCTATAAGATATAGCTGAGTCTTACTTGTCCTAAATAAATTAGTGTCACCCTCGCCCCAAATGAAGGATCACTAAAAAAGAAAGGCATTTGGAAGTTTCCAAGTGTTTATCTACCCATTTGGAATGCATGACATACCTATAGAGCAAAAAAAAAATTGTGAAGGATTCTTAATATTTCTTTTTATTCATCTGCAATTATACCCATTAAAATAATCATTTCATTATTAAATTAAAACCATTCTGATATATTGAACATAATCTTTCTACTGTATGCTTGAAACATAAGATATATTTTCAACTGAAAGTAATTCAATTCTAATTTGTTCTTAAAAATGTATTTCTCGTGAGCTCTTCGGCTTTGCTGGTCTCTGCGGGCCACCTGCGGATGGCGGTGAATGTCCCTTCGCGTGTCCTGAGAGAAGGTGCCTCAGTGTGCTGCTCAGCACGCGCGTCCTGCCCGCTGTGGAGACGCTGCCGCGCCCCTCAGTGCCCCTGAGGCTGGAAGGGCAGGCGAGGCTGAACGGAGCAGGAGAGAGAGTCAGAGAGAGGACTCGGACAGGAAGTCCAGGGACAGTGACAAGGACAGGCAGAGGAAGGGGGGACCCAGGAGGCTCTGGGCAGAGGGGAGGGAAGGGCCAGGGAGAGAAGGGAGGGAGGAGGCAGATGCGGTACCAGCAGAACTACCACGAATTTCTTTTTCCTTCTTCACAATTTCATGGATCAGAGATTCATTTTTATAGTAGATCTTAGCAGCCTCAGCATAACATTTTTTTCTTTCCTTAAGTTGAGAACTTTCACCTTTTCACTTAGAGGAAGCACCCTGGGCTCCTCTTTGGCATGTCCAAGTTGCCAGCGTCCCTTCTCTTGCCTCTGGGGCCATTATTAAGCAAAATCCAGGTGACTTGAACACAAGCACTGCAATACCACGACCATCGCTCTGAGAACTGAGACAGGTGCTAAGTGACAACGGGCGGGAACCCATACAGGGTTGAGATGCTGGACACAGGACGGTCCACGTCCCGGGTGTGATGGAGCAGGACAGTGCAAGACTTCGTCATGCTACTTGGAATGGCATGAAATTTAAAACTCGTGAATTGTTTATTTCTGGAACTTTCCATTTAATATTTTTGGGACAAGGTTGACCAGGGGAACTCCTGTATCACATATGTTAAGGTTGAGTAATGGCATTTCTAAGTGTCCATTTTTTTTGTTTGTTTTAGTTATTTATTGCTGTTTCATAAACTACCCCAAACTACTCCAAAATGTAGTGGCTTAAAACAAAAATGGCTTTTAATACTTGTGATAGTTCTGTGGGTTGGTCGTTCCAGTCCGTGCTGGTCTCCCCTGGGGTCACTAACGTGGCTGCCATGAGGTACGGGAGACTGGACTGAATTTCCGGGGCACCCGCATCCCAGGTCTGGGTCTTGGCCAGGCTGTCAGTGGGGGTTTCTCTCTCTCCGCCTGATCTCTTAACGTGCGGAAGAACAGGTCTGGTCCCCCTGCGGAGGCGAGCATGCCCCAAGAATGCAAAAGCGGAAGCCGCATGGCCATTCACAGCCCAGCCTTGGAAGTCACTCGACCTCATTTCTACCGCATTTTATTGGTCAGTACAAGTCACAGGCCAGCTCAGACTCAAGGGGACGAAAAACAGACTCCACCCCTTGGTGGGAAAAGTGTCAAAATTCCACGGCAAAGGGACATAAAAGTAAATATGGGAAGAAGAGTGAAGCATAAACATTGTCCCCACCCCCGACCCAAGCCCTGAGAGTGAAATGAGGAAAAGCCACATTTGTGGGAGTCGCCCGGGTCAGGGAGGATCAGAAGAGTCAGTCTCAGGTGAGCATTTCCATGTGCGATATCCAGCCTGGGGCCCCTGCAGGGCCTGTTCTCTCTGGGAGCAGGTTGGGGGTGGGCCAGGGGGGTGCCGGGAGAGGGAGGACTCAGGACAGGAACAATGGGGGCAAACCCAAGGTAGGGCGCACCCCTCAATACTGAAGTAGGGAATCATGCAGTGTAGACGGGACAAGGTCACAGGTCCTAGTGCAGACTCGCTGGGACCCTGGGCAGCACCAGAAGGAAGCCCAGACCCAGGCTGTGGGGCAGACAGAACCTTCTCACCAATGCCTCTGTCACGACCTGTGTGGCTTTGCCTCGGCACCCCCTTAACTGTAGGATGGTGAGAAAAATGCTAACACTCATGTGCACTGCTCAGGGCACACCCCCTGGGTGGAGTGTGCAGCAGAGATGCCATTGGGGGTGAGAGCCAGTGCAGGACTCCCAGGCCAGACTCCACAAGACCCTCACATTTCGCTTGGATACGCAAAAGCCCTGCCCTGCGCAGAGCTTGGACCAGGCGCTGGGAAACAGCCATGGGACCGGCCTGCGCCCGTCCCTCCCTTTGGAGTTTGGTCTTTGCCGCCTAGGGTGGCGTCACCTGGATGACCTGCCCTGAGGCAGCAGAGATGAAGGTGAGTCTAGTCCAGAAAACCAAGGCTAGTATCCGATCAACTCCCATGGCTTCTGGGCAGAGCCCAGACCACACCTCACGTGTCCCGAGTCAGGGCAGGGTGGTGCCAGCTCCCGCCACCACTCAGCCCTCTGGACAGGAGACAAACAAGTGCCTGCAAGGGCTCCAGGGAAGCTCTCTGTGTCTTCTTTTTTTCTCCCCTCTGTGACCTCCAGATGCTGATGTCTGCCGAAACCCTACAACTGGCCAAAGGGCGGCTCAAGACTTGCCTAAGCTACTGTCTGGAGCAGGTGGATGGTTGACACCAATGTCCGTTCGCCAGGCACGGACATGGACACAGCAGATTGACAGGGGAAAGTGAAGCTCCCAGAGCAGTTTCTTTCTTCCCTTCAAGTTTAGACCAAAAGTGCTGCAGCATGGAGTTGGGGCCACCCTCGGAGCACCCACACGATTGCCATTACAGGTCTCCCTGATGACAGTGGTGGGTGTGACCAACACCGGTCCACTAGGTAGCCAGAGCCATCCCCTCCAGCCCTTGGAGCAGAGCAGCCACCACGGCCACCTGCCGCACACCCTGCCACCCTGCACCCTCCTGCCGGGGGCTCTCCCACCTCCCTCTGACCGACCTTGTCCCTGGGCACAGCCCCTTGGCCTGACTGTAGGTCTCAGGGTGAAGTACCCGCATGCAGCTGCTAGAGTGAAAGTCCAGACCGCCAAGCTCACAGGCAGTAGAGGAGGGGGTCTGTGCGGGGGTGGGGGGGTCACTGTGGGTCCCATACATGGTGATCTCCGGAGGCAGGACAGTGGGAGGCCCATCCTTGCATCCCGGGTTCCTGCCCAAGCTGTGGCCCTGAGTAAGTGCTCAAGGGTTGTTGTTGAATGAACGAAGGAATCGATGAATGACTGAACCAGCCTTCCTTGCTTCCTTCTGGGGAGAGAACAATGTTCTGGAAGGGGAGCTTGGGGACCTTCTATCTCGCTCGCACATCACCCAACCTCCCGCCCCTCCCCTCCCCTCCTCCCCTCCCTTCAGGAGTCTGACCACGTGAAAACTTGTCACGTACTCCCCGTGGACATTCTGAAGCAGCTGGAAGTGCACCGGGTCCTCTGGCACATCTCCTGGAGCCCTTGTCCTGGATGAGCCCAGACGGCGACCAGATTCCTGATGAGCACAGCAGTGTCAGCCCGAGGCTGTTTGCAGCCCCCGCGTGGGACTGGGGCCCCTGGTCAGCTGCCTGGTGGGGGGTGTCCTTGGTGAACCCCAAAGGGGAGGCTTTGGGCTGGAAGGGTGGCTGGGGACAGTGGGAGGAGGGTCCTGGGTTAGGACTGTAGGGGATGCTGAGGACACGAGTCAGAGTCCACGTGGAAGGGACGCTGGGATGAGGGCGGGGTGCTGGGGAGGTTTCTGCCTGCGAGTCAGCGTGTGGCAATGCTGGGAGGACTTTGTGGACCACCTGGCAAAGCCCTTCCAGCCTGGCCCTGTCCTGAGAGCTTGAACACTGTAAGTCTTTTCGCAGTTTCGCCTCCCTCCCCTTCCCTTGAGCTCCGTCAGCTTGGCTTCGCTGGGCTTTGTCCCCAGTCCCCCCTCCTCCCTGCTCCCAGCCCTGCCCTGTCCTCTCTCCTCCTAAGTCTCCTTTGCTTCTTTTCACCTGCCCAGAGCGCTCCACCCCTCCCCTCCCCTCGTCTGCGCTGCCTCCCTCCTTCCCTCCCAGGCTCCCCAGCTGCAGACCTGACTCCTCTCTGTCTCTCTCCGACCCAGCAGGACTCCAGTCCTGCAGCTTCTCCTTCCGCCTGCTGGGGCTCATCCCCCAGGTGACCTGGTGTGGGTCATCTCACCTGACCATGGCCTGAAGAAGCCTTTCTTTGAGATGTCACCCTGGATGCCCAGCTGTGTCCCCGGATCAACAGAGCCCGGGCAGATACCCCTCCGGGTCCCTGCCGTCCTCCCCGGCCCCTCACGGAAATTTAGAGCCTGTCTTTTTGTCTTTGGAAATTTAGAGCCTGTCTTTTTGTCTTTGCTTGTTGAGAGCAGTGAACTTCCGCTGCACCCCCGCGTCCATGCTCGGTTGGTACTGGAGCGGGCTGACTGGTCCCTCCGCACTCTGACAGCCAACCCCGTCCATCCCGTGAAAGAGAGCACACTTTGGTCCACGGACTGAGCCCCTCGACTCCTGCATCTCACCAGGGCTCTGAGCCCGATTGGCCCTTGGCTCTGCATGTCCCCTCAGAGACTGGGTCCCTGGACATCAATGGGGTCTCAGAAGGGGGAAGTCCTGGCAATGGCGGAGCACATTTGTTACCACGATGACAATGGTCATTAGAAATCCATCTTGTATATTGTAAAAAAGCATTTTATACACATGAACCAAACTAGGTTCTTAGTAAAACACTCAAGCAATTTACAATAATAGTGAGAAAGGAAATGTCCGTCTCCTGCTCCCTGACCCCAATCCTACCTGCTGCACAGCAGCCCTCTGCAGAGGTGCCCTCTGGTACAGCCGAGTGTGTCTGGCCAGACCTGGCTCTCTGAACTCAACACGGATGTGCACGCAAACAAATCTGCAGTGCTGTTTACATGGAACCGGCACCTTGCCATACATTATTGTCGTAAATGTGTTATTTTAAGGAAATTTTTTATTGAGGCATCGTGTATATACAGATAAATGCACAAACAGTAAGTGCAGAATTTATAAGTTTTCCCGCAATGAACACATGTGTGATTAGCACCTGGATCAAAACCCAGAAAATCCCAGCACCTCTGGAGCCCTCTTCTGCCCCACCCCCTCCCCCGCTCCCATCTTCCCTGGGACTTCCCCTCTCTGGAATTCTAAAGCAATAGGTTGGTTTAGCTTTTCCTGCACTCTCTGTAAATGCAAGCGCACAGTGCTTGTGTCTGCCTTCTGTCACTCAGCCTGGTGTCTGCAGGTTCATCCATGCTGTTTCCTGTAGTTGCAGATCAGCTCTCAGGCCGCACAGCGTGCCAGCCGTGAATGCACTGCGCAGGCACTTGGCTGTGGGCACGGCGACCGAGGCAGGGCAGAGGAGGACGTGAGGACGGTGGCCAGCAGAGCCTGGCTTCACCGGAACTGTGTTCTTCCTGCAGAACATCACTCATTTACCTGTTCATTCAATCTCTTTAATCTTTTCCAATCTAGTGTGGGAACAGGCTACTGTATTGGTCCTAATTTGTATTTTCCTTATTGCTGAGGGCAGATTAAAGCGATATTTTTTTTAAAACTGTTTTTGAGGGAAATTCTATCTACCCTCACTCCTTTCTTGTAAAATCTAGCTCTACCAGCCTGTTTTTGGCTTTCCTGCTAACTAATGAAGTTCCATAGCCTCATTCTAAAAAATTTGCAAATCTTCACAGATACAAATTACTGTAAGGTAGAGATGAAAATGTCTCCTCTCTCCTGCAGCAACTTAGCTAGGGAGATCTTGCTGTGTCAAAGAACTAGTTCAACTAATTTGAACGTGAGAGTAAAGTCTGACACTACAAAATATCAGTCTTTTTTTTTATTTTTTATTTTTTTGAGACAGAGTCTCACTCTGTTGCCTGGGCTAGAGTGCCGTGGTGTCAGCCTAGCTCACAGCAACCTCCAACTCCTGGGCTCAAGCGATCCTCCTTGACTCAGCCTCCCGAGCAGCTGGAACTACAGGCATGTGCCACCATGCCCGGCTAATTTTTTCTATATATATTTTTAGTTGTCCAGCTAATTTCTTCCTATTTTTAGTAGTGACGGGGTCTCGCTCTTGCTCAAGCTGGTCTCGAACTCCTGAGCTCAAACGATCCTCCCGCCTCAGCCTCCCAGAGTGCTAGGATTACAGGTGTGAGCCACCGCGCCCGGCCACAAAATATCAGTCTTGATGTTCTCTGCTGTTGGACATTTTTGTGAACACTTGTAGCTGTTACCAAGTAATACAGGGCAGTGATGGGAGTAGGAACCCTGGAGCCAGCTGCCTGACTTCCAATCCTGTCCCTGCTACTCACCGGATTATGCGTTTGGCAAGTTATTTAGCACCTCCGTGATTCGGTCCTGTCATATGTTAGTAAAATGGAGAACCCCCTTATTGGTGGTTGAGAGGCTTCGGTGGGTTTGTTTATATTTGTAGCTACATGTATTATTAAGAGCACCTGACCCATAGTTTGCATTTTAGAAGTATTTGCTGTTATCTGTAATAGTACCAGAAATCTGTCTCTGAAAACAGCATTGAAAATCATCTTGCAAAAGTTGTATAAGCCCCATACACTGCAAAATATAAAACAGTACTAAGAGAAAGTTAAAAAAGCCAAAATAACTGGGGAGAGATACCGTGTTTGTGGATCCGAAGACTCACTATTAAGATGTTGAATCTCTGGATTTGATGCCATCCCAATCCAATTCTCGGGGTTTGGGGGGTGGGGGTCAACTCTTCTGCCCCCTGGTGGTAGCTCTGTAACATATCCATTAAGCCAAGATGAACTACATTTCCCAGAACTCCCTTTCCAGCAGTTTCTTTTCAGGGTGGGCCACAGGAGACAGTATCCCGGCAGGTCCAAAGGGAGGAAGT
Organism: Indri indri; assembly: GCA_004363605.1. Classification (NCBI taxonomy): domain Eukaryota; kingdom Metazoa; phylum Chordata; class Mammalia; order Primates; family Indriidae; genus Indri; species Indri indri. The sequence continues at coordinate 10,188 of RJWJ010030047.1, read as the reverse complement.
GGAGTGGCAGCCGTTTGCTAGCACGCTCTCGTGTTCTCGATCTGCCAACTCACCTCCTTGGTGCGAAGCAGCCACGGGCCTGCACCTGCTGGAACTTCCCTAGGTGGTCCTTGAGCGTCTCTGATCCTGGCCAGATGTGTGTCTTCAGTTCCCTGTGGAAGGGCCCCAGCAGGATACCATGGAGTCAGAGGCAAGAACAATGACGTGGGTTTCAGTCCGTCCTCATGGGCGCCACCGCTCAGACGTGGGGGTTCCAGCTAGTTCTTGCTCTCCTGTGCCCAACATCCCTCGTCTCTTCCCAACCGCCCCCCGCTGAAGACCTCATGCTCCTGCATCACACGTGAAGACAGCAGCTTATAGGGGTTGCTGAACCAGCCCCTGCAATGGCACAGGAAATGCACATCTTAGTGGTTCTGCCTCTTGGTTGAACCCCCACAATATGCCCCTAAAAAGTGTTAGCCTCCTACATCTCCCCGAAAACATTTAGTAGAATTTGAGTGCTCGTTATGCTTCGTGTGGTGTATTTGGGGAATGTGATGAAGGCTGAGCCCTGATTAACCCTGGCACCCAGGGACAAATGGATATTGATTGCCCACGAGTTCAAGGTAGGCTCTGCAGCTAGGCAGACATGGCAGTGCCCGGGTTTGAGCTAGACCCCTGCCCTCACCTAGACCAGCGCTTTGTCTCTCTTAAATCATTCATGTGTTAAGGACAAAATCATAATGGAAATTGGGCACATTTAGAACTCAGTGATTTTTTTTAAAACAATATGTTTTGTATTTTAAAACACATTAAACGTGGAATATTGTTGCGGTAGCCGAGAACAGATGAGACCACCACTGACCAGAGCTAGCCGTAAGAAAGCATAGATGAGAACTTGAGCACGAGATCAGCTGCCTTTCTAAAGGTCAGGATGTGTCGTGAGGCAGGAGACGTTGGGAGCAATGGCTCACCCTAGGACGGAAAGCTGCCCTGGGACTGCTTAATGGAATGTCCAGCTGGGTGAAAGGCAGGCTTGGCTTGTGGTTCGCAGTTAATGGGTTTGTTCAATTGAAGGCTAGAAATAGCTTAGCCTAGACCAATAGCTTTGTTAAGAAGAATGTGTAACTGGAAAATATAAATCTTTACTGTATTCTCTTAAGATCACATGCATGACGTGTGTCCTTCTTGATGGTTTAATGATTTTTTGCTTTTGATTGCTATCAGAATGGAAACTTACAGCACCTGCTTTTGTATAAGAAAAATTTCTTAAAGTTAGGCTTCCGCTTGATTGATGAGATAGTTTTGTTAAGAGAAATAAATACGAGTGAGGAGCTCAGCTCGGGGCTCTTGGTCTGGAGAAGCCTTGAGTCCCTGACCCTGGTCTTTCAATTACTGACTGTCTTTCCTTATTCCTCTGCGACGCCCTGTCTCCAACCCTGGTTGTCAGGGCCCGACGCCCAACAGGATATAACTAAAACAGTACTTAAAAGAAAATTTGTCATTAAATGCATGCATTAGAAAAGAAAAAAATTGATATTTAAAGTTTCAGTCATCAGTTCAAGGAGTTAGAAAAAGGAATAACAAAAGGATTCAGAAAATCCAAACCTAGTATTTCGGGCCAGGTGCAGTGGCTCACACCTGTAATCCCAGCACTCTGGGAGGCCAAGGCAGGAGGATGGCTTGAGCTCGGGAGTTTGAGACCAGCCTGAGCAACATAGTGAGACCCCCATCTCTACAAAAAATAGAAAAATGAGCCAGGTGTGGTGGCACATGCCAGTAGTCCCAGCTACCCAGGAGGCTGACGCAGGAGGATCACTTGAGCCAAGGAGCTTGAGATTGCGTGAGCTATGATGACGCCACTGCACTCTGCCCAGGACAACAGGGTGAGACCCTGTCTCAAAAAAGAAAAAAAAGAGAGAGAGAGAATCTTGGGCTTATAATTTGCTATTCCCCATCTTAGAAGAATTTCCTTTGAAATGAAAGGACACAAAGATACCCTTTATAACTGCCACCATTCAACATTGTACTATTGTCCAAGCCAGTGTCCGAACAAGAGATGAGAGAATTGGAAAAGAACAGAAAGTACTAGAAATGTTATAGTAAACAAGTTCTTGGCAAGAGTGGTAGATCCAAGTTCAATATAGAAAAATTAATAGTGTTTCCCACACACTAGCAACAAACAATTAAAGATATAAAGGTACATGAAGCCTACACTATCTCCTCAAATTTTTGTTAGAAATAAACCTAACAAAATGTATAAGACCTTTATGAAAAATTATAAGACTCATCGAAAACATAAAAGCAGCCCCATATACATTGAGATACACAGTCCGCCCTCTGTATCTGCAGGACCCCCATCAGATACCAAAATCAGCAGATACTCAAGTCCTTTATGTAAGATGGCATAGTACAGTCAGCCCTCCGAATCTGCGGGCCCCTTGGATTCAGCCACCGCGTCTGAGGATGTGGACCCACAGACGTAGAGGGCTGACTGTGACAGCAGTCATGTGCGGGGAGGCTCGGTGTTTCAAAGCTGTCTGTGCTTCCCCCAGCTGGCCTATACATTGACGGCAGGATCTTCATGGAACATACAAAAGCTTGTTCGTAAATTCATGTTGACCTATAAAGGGCCAATACAATTTCAAAGCATAAGGAGATAAGTTGAACCTCCATACCAGATATTAAGACTTGCTCTTAAGACATTAGGAGAGCAGAGTGGTTGGAGCCCAGGAACAGACAAATAAAACAATGGAAAAGAAGAGAGAGTTCAGGTATGTGTACACACACACACACAAACACAAACACACACACACGAATTGCTCAAGGGTGGGGATACATTCTGAGAAACGCGTTGCTAGGCAGTTTTGCCACTGTGTGAACATCACACAAACCTAGATGGTATAGCCTACTGCATACCTAGGCTATACGGGTAGGTATACTAGCACGTCGTTGTACTGAATACTGTAGGCAATTGTAACACACTGGTAAGCATTTGTGTATCTAAACACAGAAAAGGTATAATGCAAATAAGCTATTACAATCTTATGGGACTGCCATTGTACATGCAGTCTGTACTGACTACAACATCATTATGCAGCACATGACTGTGTATACGAGGGCTGTCTGGAAAGTACCCAGCCATTGGTAGGTACAAATGAGTTTGTGGCATTACAAATCGGTAGGACAGGAGGACATGGCCAAAAATCTATTAAATGATTCTTAGATTGCCTATCCATATACTGAAAATTAGATATCTATGTCATACCATATACATACATGGAAAAATTGATACATTTGAAAACATTAAAAATTAAAATGTCTATGTATGAAAAGACATCCCCAACTAAAAAGCCTAGCCACAGTTTGGAAGAAAGTATTTGCAATGTATATAACGGACAAAGGATTAATATTGAGAATATCCAAAAATTCCAATAAAGCAATAAGGAAAGACACATTACCTAATAGAAAAATATACAAAGGATGCAGCCAATGTTGTATAAAAGAGGGAAACGAAAGGGAAAGGAAAATGTGAAAAGATAATGGGTCTCATTAGAAAGCAATCCGGCAATGGCCGGTGTAGGTGACAGTGTCCATACCCAGGTGCTGGCAATTTCATTCTAGAGCCTTCCCTAGAGAGACTGGCTCACACGTGCACAATAAGTGATCCCCGCAGGGCTCTCAGTAAGGATGGAAAAGTGGGAGCAGATGAATTGATCCCCCTAGGGGGAAAAATCCTCCTCCGGCGCTACGATGGAGGACAACCGCGAAATTAAAGTCGGAGTCGCCTCTCCAGACAGGGACATGGACTAACCTCGGTAACACAATGTTGATGATAAAGCAAAAAGCTGGAAAGACAAATGAATGACACCCCGTTATGCAAGTGACTAAAACTTCAAAGGCTGCCACATTCTGTTTATAGAGATACACACAAGTAGCCGCGCCAGGAAAACATGTAAGAAAAGGAAACACATTGTTTTTAGGGTGTAGTTATCTGTGGAAAGGGCAGAAAGAGGCAGGAATGGAGATTCGGTAACTGTATCTGTGTATGACAATAATGACATAGTTTTAGAAAAAGAAATACCTAGAGAGATCTGTAGCAAATATGGGGTCACGTAATGTCTTTTAAATGTGTGTTATATCCGGCACTCCTGTTTGCAATATTCCATAATCGAAAACAAAGCTGGGGAGAACGGTGTCATTCCAGACCCTTGACTTGGGGAAAGGGCTTGCAGACCTGGAGGGTGGAGTTGCAGACTCCGTGAGAACCTTGCTGCCCCGGGACGGTCTGCAGTTCGGAGATGCGCTGGGTGGGGGTCGGACTTGCACACCCCGCTCCGGCTCCAGGCTTGGGCCACCTCACACCCGTGGCCTCCCGTTCAGGCACCGGCAGGAGTCCTGAGATGGCAGGCGTGGCCAGGGGCCCTTGGCTCCCTCTGGGTGATGGTTTGATTGAAACGTGGGTGAGGCTCTAGCAGGACTTCAGAGGGGATCACAGAATGTAATCTGTGACTGGAGCCCCAGGCAGCAGCTCTCGAAACAGCAGCCGCACACCCTGAAACAGTGAAGGCTAACAACAGTGGTCTGCTCCCTGCCCCTCAATCTGACCCCACCCGCACTGCCACGCTTCCCACCCCCAGTCCCCATAAGGCCCCCCCTAAAACAGGCTCTGATTTCCACGCTGCCTGGGTTATCCCCCGCCCCAGCCTGCACCTCAACTTCCCCTTATTTCCAACGCACAGCAGTCAAGGGCTGCCAGGGTCCTCTGCACCCACCACCCACCCTGTGCCTGAGGCTGAGAGTAAGACGCAGTGACTCACCCCGAGACCCCACCCAGGAAAGCCCCTGCCGCGAGAAGCTACTGGGAAATGATTAAAAGCAATTCTTCCCTCCGTAGAACACACACACGCACGCACAGAGACACAGAGGCACATGGACAGAAAGAAACACACACACGTGACAGTTCATATTTATAAATATGTGTATAAATATATTGTTGACCCAAAGGAAGGGACTGAGGCAAGAATCTCAATCGATGGTGGTTTGTTAAGCCAGAGTTGAGAATGCACCCAGGAAAAACACAAACCGCAGGCAAAGCCGTGGCTGTTTTTCGGAAGGGGAATTTGGAAGTTTCAGCATGTAAAGGCAGACAGAAAGAAAAAAAAGTGTGTGGGGGGGTAGTGAGACAAGATGGTTACACTCTTGTGAGAACCGGGAAAACCGACATTTGACTTCAGATAAGGCAAATGTGACAGGAGAAGGGAGGGAAGGAAACATCGGTTCTGTGGATGTCCCTGGGTGGGTGGGAGGACGTCGGATCCTGTCCTGTCTCTGTCCTGTGACCGTGCAGGTAAGCTCAGAATCCATTATTAGTGTGGAACTGGGACTGGTGTTAGTTTTGGGAGCCAGACGTAGCCTGCAGACCTAGAGGAGGCCTTTACCTTCCTTTTTGTAAACGGAGTTGCGGGTGGGAGTGGGGGTCCTGAGACTTTTATTTTCTTTTGCAATATGTATTTTTTAAAAAAAGATTTGACATTATAAACCAGTGGGAAGTAAATAAAATTCATTAAGCTGTGTTCATATAATCCACATATATATAATATTTGTGTGTGTGACTATGAACAATTTCATTAATGATCCATTTGCTTCAATGGTTTGGGGTTTATTCATGTGCTCTATTTCTTTTTTAATTTTATTGAGGTGAGATTCACATAACATAAAAAAGGAGGATTGGGCACCTTTGGGGGACACAACCACCACCCCCAGGACATGGGTTTCTCCCCATTTTCTTGTCCACCGACTTGCTCTTCAGCGGGGCCCTTCCTCGGGCTGCCCTGCACCCCTTGGCCTCAGGCCCCATGTGAGATCCTCCCCTGACTCCGTCCTGGAGCCTTGGCGAGGCACAGAGGGTGCCGCGGGCTGCAGGGATCGGGATGCACCCACACATCCGCCTGTCTGCCTGGTGCTTTCCCTGAAGCCAGGACACCCCAGACATGGGTCCTTCAAAAGCCCTCCCTTGTAGCTGCAGTTGCCCTTTGTTCTTGAAACCGGCCTGGGTGGCCCTGGGCACCAGGAATGTTCTGGGAAAGGCAGACAAGGGAAACCAGGGTGTGCGTGGGCCGTGAGTGCCTTGAGAGTGGAGGGACCCCGAGCTCATCCCTGCACCCCCGAAGCTGGTGTTGAGTCCTCTTCCACAGGCTTGGGCAGAGAGGAGGGAGGCGGAGAGACACAGGTGTCTGTCGCTTTCTCAGTGCTGCTGCTGTTTTCTCCAGGCCGCCCTTACTTCTCCAAGAAAGACTCCCTGGGAATGCTGTCATCTCCCTCCCTGTGGCAGGTGTGGGCTGGGTATCTCATGAGACACAAAGATGACACTGGAGAGAGGACCCTCAGGTGGGGGAGGTTTGCCCCAATCTTTTCTGACCCCAGAAAGCTGCTTCAGCCCAGCATCTCGGTGACATGATAGACATGTTGGTTTTCTTCCGTGGTCCCCGGCCTATAACTCCCATAGCCCTGGCCACAGTAACAGAATCTCAATCTCTCTCTCTCTCTCTCTCTCTCTCTCTCTCTCTCTCTCTCTCTCTCTCTCTCTCTCTCTCAGTCTGGCCGCGGCCCCTCCCTGCTCTCCATGAGCTGGTATTTTCCGTCCTGAGCCACAGTTGCTGCCGCCACTCGCTGTGGAATTGCTTAGACGTGTTTGAACCCTGCATCCCGGGGACAATTCTCCTGCCTGAGTCTCCACGACTACACCAGCCGGGGACCCGCCTGCAGCAAGTTCCCGAAAAACGCCCAGCAACTTTCTTATTCCAGTTCAGAATGGGTCGTAAAGCAGCAGAGACAACTCACAACATCAACAACGCATCTGGCCGAGGAACTGAAACAAACATACAGTGCAGTGGTGGTTCAGGAAGTTTTACAAAGGAGATGAGAGCTTTGAAGATGAGGAGTGCAGTGGCCGCCATCAGAAGTTGACAACGACCAACTGAGAGCAGTCATCGAAGCTGATCCTCTTACAAGGATCAACTTACACAAGAAGTTGCCAAAGAACTCAACATCAATCAGCATTTGAAGCAAATTGGAAAGAGGAAAAAGCTCAATAAGTGAGTGCCTCATGAGCTGACCAAAAATCAAAAAAATCATCGTTTTGAAGTGTCATCTCAGATGCAAAAACAACGAACCATTTCTGGATCAGATTGTGACGTGCGACGAAAAGTGGATTGCATACGACAATTGCGTTGACCTGCTTAGTGGTTGGACCAAGAAGAAGCTCCAAAGCACTTCCCAAAGCCAAACTTGCACCAAAAAAAGGTCCTGGTCACTGTTTGGTGGTCTGCTGCCAGTCCGGTCCACTACAGCTTTCTGAATCCATCACATCTGAGAAGTATGCTCAGCAAATTGATGAGATGCACCAAAAACTGCGACGCCTGCAGCCGGCATTGGTCAACAGAAAGGGCCCAGTTCTTCTCCACGACAACAACCAACCACACGTCGCACAACCAACACTTCAAAAGTTGAATGAACTGGGCTATGGAGCTCCGCCTCATCCGCCATATTCACCTGACCTCTCACCAACAGACTACCACTTCTTCAAGCATCTCGACAACTTTCTGCAGGGAAAACGCTTCCACACCCAGCAAGATGCAGAAAATGCTTTCCAAGAGTTCGTCAAATCCCGAAGCATGGATTTTTACACACTTTTAAATATGTGTTGATTGTAATGGTTCCTATTTTGATTAATGAAGACGTGTTTGAGCCTGGTTATAATGATTTAAAATTCATGGTCCAAAACCGCAATTACTTTCCCACCAACCTAATAGTTTCTTATAAAACTAACTATGTACTTAACATACAACAGCAATTGCACTCTTGGGCATTTATTCCAGAGAATGAAAGCTTATGGTCTCATAAAAACCTGTGTTTGTAACAGCTTTATTCACAGTAGCCAAAGACTGCAACCAATCCAAACGTCCATCAATGGGTGAATGATCCAACACGCATCCATGCCACCCACAGTTCTCTGTGATACAAAGAGCCACTATTGAGACATGCAGCAATTTGGGTGGCCCTCTAGGGCATTATACTGAGGGAAAAAAGCCAATCACAAAAGATTATATACGGATGCTTCCATATATACAACCTTCTTGAAATAAAATTACACAGATGGAAAAAGTTTTTTTAAATAAATAAATAAAATGTAGTGTAACTAATCATAGTAACTATCATTTCTTCAGTTCTTTTAACATTCCAAGTACTGGGCTAAGTTCCTTACATAAATTATCATATTATCTTCCCAATAACCCTATGAGGTGGATATTATTATGTCCATCTACAGGTGAGGAACATTAGCAGCCCAGGGAGATTGAGTAAGTCACCCAAGGTCCCATAGTGAGAAAGGGGCAGGGCTCAGACTTGCCTGGCTGCCAGGTGTCCCCTCAGCACCGTGCTTGACTGCTGGGTCCGGGGAAGTCCCCTTCGCCTGCCTTTATCATTACATCTTCTAAAGTTTCTGTTTCCAGTAAGTGGAACAATTTATTTCCGCCAATGTCGTTAGCCCCTGTCTGTCTCTTTACGACCGCAACAGAAAACTTCATCCTCCAAAAACTCAAACACCGTTAGTCCATTTCGTGCAGACGGAGGCAAACTGTCCGTCCAGGCGGGGGCCCAGTGACACATCCTGACACCCGTACCTCACCCTTGCTACAGGCTCTGCCTTCAGGCCATGGCGGAGGACCTCAGAGCCTCCAGGGAGAGCACAACTTCTCCTAGTGGAACAAAACCCTGTCGAAGGACATAAAATTTAGAAAGATTATTTGAACGATACAATGTATATTCATTTCTCCAAAATATCCTTAGGGTTTATCCTTAGATGGACTTAAATAAACAGAAAGCTGTGCATGTGCAGGTGTGTGTGTGTGTGTGTTACAAGCGTGTCATGGTTTCTTGGTCCACACCACAACCCTTGAGAAGGCTGTGCGGGCAGCAAGCCCTGTTGTCTTTGGACATCCCTCTTCACTCCTTGACTGGGCGCTGGTCTCCTGGAGCAAGCTCTCATTTCACCACTGCCATTTGCAGATGTCTCTATCAAAGCAATCGCCACCCTCCACTGAGACTGTGGCCATCAATCCCCTTGAGGCCGCCGCCCTCCAACCCACCCTCTGGAAGCCAGGAGGTTGGATGAAAGGACTTATGCAAATGGACAAGCATGCAATGGGGAACTCAAGGCACATCTGTCTGGAGAGCAAAGGAGGCGTGATCCAGAGTCCACGCTTCCATCGCCCCAGAGTCTCAAAACCTCCCTTCACTCAACAGGGGGCGATGCACAATGCTCTGGGCACAGATTTGGCCTGGGTAGGGGGATGGTGGGGAGAGGGCTGCCCCTGCCAGGCCTGTGGGTGTCTGCCCTCCTCTCTCAGCCCTGGGCCTGGCTCATCTCCCTGCATCTGACTGCAGTCACTGTCCTGTCCCTTGGCAGTCCCTTGGGGCCTGCTGCTCAGTGGGGCCTGCTCCACCACAAGTCCCTCAGCCCAGGCGAGAAAGAAACAGGATCAGGACCCCAGGAGGCCAAACTACCCAAGGGCCCTCCCACTCCTGTGTTTCAGCCGGAAGAGGGTGGAGCCACCACTCCCGGGCCCCTGGGAGGTTACTTTAAGGAGGGCAGTCTCATCACTAGAGTCCCAAAAACAGGAAATGGAATCCTACAGAGCCAGAAGAACTGCCAGGCTGCTACAAACGTGTCCAGGAGGCTGCAGCCCCAATCCGCTGATCAGGTACTGCCCACGCTCTGCCCCGGGGCCCCTGCTGTCCCTCCTGGCCTGATGGCCCCTGCTGTGCCCAGCACTGGCCTCCCCCACTCAGTCCCAGCCCGGAGCTCCCCATCTGCCGCTCTCAGGCTCCCCTGCAGCACCCACCCCGCGGAGGGTCTCTGCCTGGTCTGGGGACGCCCCCACTGCTGCTTCTGCCCTGGCCCGCCCCTCCCCCGCCGTGCTCCCCGCTGAGCCTCACTGGAAGCCAAGGCCAGGTGGCCCTGCCCCCCCAGGGCCACTCCCCCAGACACTTCCCGCCATTCCTGAGCTCCCTCAGCAGTGAGAGCCGCACCAGAGGATCAGTGAAGCACGTGGGAATTAATTCCGTTCACACCCCTTGCTGACTTGTGGACTGTTCACACCGTGTCAACACCAAGGCTTAGGGCAGGGTGGGAGGAGGGAACAGCTC
>RJWJ010030046.1:0-20198 GCA_004363605.1 Indri indri | reverse complement strand
GTGATGGTTATCCATTTTTCCTTGCATATCATTGAGCTTACTTACAATCCATGTTTGGAATTCTTCTTGCGTCATTTTAGTATTCTGGACCTGGTTAGTGTTCATTGCTAGAGAGCTGGTGTTCCTCTTTGGGGGTGTGCTTTCCATTTGATTTTTCATGCTTCCAGAAATCTTTCACTGGGTCCTTCCCATCTGGGTCTGCTGTTACTTTGTTTTGTTCTGCCACTAGAGGGAGCCGCTAGTTTGTTGTCCGGGGTTCTCTTGATGGGAGGGGTTACTTCGGGAGCTTGTTTTGGTCCCTTGCTGGGGTTTTTATTGCCTAGTGGCCGGTTTCTCTGTTGGTAGCTGACCGGAGGCGGAAATGCTATCATACCGGATGACCTGAACTGGTCTGGGAAGGAAAGTCACTGGGTTGTCAGCTATTGGTCAGTGCCAAGGCCCCAGGAACTGGCGCTTGTCGCAGAGGGGGAGAGGGGTTTTATGTCTCGCTGCTGCAAGCTCACAGGCCGTGGGAAAGACGCTGTCCAGGGGGAGGGGCTGGCTCACCCGTCTGCCCAACACCCCAATGCCTTCAGCTTCCACAGGCTGAAGGAGGCACTCAGAGTTCCCTCTCAGCTGGGGAGGCACTCAGAATTTGCCGCTCAATTAATCGTGCCTGGCTGATTAACTTTAAGTCCTGGAAGGGCCGAGCTGGTTGGGAGGGCTCCCACACTGGGGGAAAGGAGCCGATCTGCACCGTACCGTGACCTGCTGTGGGCCCTGAGCTGGCGTTGGCCCGCCCCCAGGGCTCTGTCTCCAGAGGGTGCCGCTCAGGGGCTGGGAGGTACCCGATCAGGGAGTCAGTCAGGACACCAGGGTGTCCCACCGTCTCCTTTATGTCTCCCTCCCCAATCTCACGCCAGACCAGCAATAGCTCTCATTTCTACTGGCCCACCCTGAGCAGTCCCAATCACCAGTGGCAGTTTCCAGGTTAGAGTCCTCTACTCAGTAATCACCTCCCCGTTCAAGACCCGCCGGGGGCCAGAGACCAGCTTCCTGACTCCTAACTGCCTCCGGCGGTAGCCCGGACCGGCTCCTCCCCTGGCAGGTGCAGTCCTGATGGAGCTCCGGGAAGTTCAAGTTGCTTCCAGCTCGTGTCCCCTCACCGCTGGGCCCCACGTTTCCTGACACAATTCTACATCCACTTCACACAAGCCCCTGCCTCTCGGTGGGCTTGTAAGTCTGTGGGGAAGCTAGACTGTCTTGTGAGGGACTTATCCCGGTGCACTTACTGACCCGGCTGGCACCGCCGTCTCACTCTCCACTCTCTATTGTCTGTCCGCTCTTTCCAGGTTTTGCATTCCAATCTCCCGTTCGCCTTATTCTTTTTCCAGATTTGTGTGTCCCCCGCTGAATCTCCACCGATTCACCTCGCTGTTTTTGCAGGAGAGAGATCCGGTCGTGTGTAGCAGACCGAGATCTACATCTCTTTTTCTGGAGGCAGGGAACCGGGAGGCTACCTTAACTCCGCCATTTTTCTCCCCCAAGGATCCACATTTTTGAACCACAAGGCAGAAATATCAAAATGAGTCAGGGAATCAACAAAAAAGAATTGGGAAACTTGGATTTAAATGTATTTCTTCTGTGTCGGGCTTTACTTTTGAAATACTCCATTAAGTGGGTTCACAAATGAAATAAGTATGTTTCCTCCAGACTTGACTAAGAAAATTTCAAGAGTACATGCTCAGACACTTGGATTTAGGTTCTAAAGATTCAGGACCCTGTTCATAAATCCTAAACTCTTCTCCTTATTCTTTCTTCTAGGAGGAGCTCAATCTGAAGATGGAAATTAATCAGACTTTAAGAAATCAGTATTATGAAGGGTTAAAGGAACAATTCGGATTAAAAGAAGTCAAATCCCATTAAAAGTGAGAAAGTCAGATTTTTTTTACCTTATTATTACTGCTGAAACCTGAATATACCCAAGCAAGATCACAGTGAAGGGAGAAGAGGGTGTCAGGTGAAGAAAGGGAATTAGATCTAGGTCTGGTCTGGAGCCTTGTCCCTAATGTGCTGTGTCAGTGCTCAAAGAGAATCCTGAAGTGTGCTGGGCTTAGCAGAGTATTTTCATTATAAAAGAAAACCACTAGTAAAAGCACAGTTCATTCAAATTTTAGCAAGTTATTCTTTGTGCTATACAATAAAAGTTAAAGAGGAGAACAAAAACAACTTTTGATTTGAAGGAAGTTAATGGTATTTCATTAACAAACTGTAAATAGTAACAGCATAAGCTGGATGGGAAGCTGCTTTCACAGGCCATAAATGCTTAATGTTTATTACCAATAAAAGTCAAAGGAGCATTTAGTAGAGCAGTTTACCAAACAAACATTAAATACTTTAATGCATTAGCTTCAGTGGACAGAATTAGGGTATTTAATTAGCAATGAGTAATCTGTTAAGCTTTGATTCACCACAAATGATCTACAGCTTAATACAGGATGATACTCTTTGAAAGCAAGAGATGAGGATAAAGACCAGTTTTGAAGTAATTGAGTCTCATACAAACCTAAAAGTAGACAAACGAATACCTTTCTTATGCTCCATGGTGTAGTGGAAAGAAAATAACTCTCCACTTCTAAGCTGTATTATTTAGAGACAGTGTCCTTTATTACTTGAGCATCAATTTCTTCATCTGAAAAATGAGTCCTATCTCACTGGGTAGCTGTGAAGATTAATAATAGAATATGCATTATTCTGGGAGATAACGACTGTCCATATGTAATTTTACTTGATCATTTATCTCCTGCGTTGCTTTTGCTACATACTTGCACTTCCTCCTCCTACTATTACTACTAATAACAATGGTGCTATTTAATGAGAACATAAGAGTTAAGCTGTAAAATTTGGGGGGGGGTTAAAAAAAATAAAATCACAGATTTTCTTTAGTGATAGACATTTATTGCAAAGGCACAGAAGAAATAACCTCATTTGCCACTTGTCGACATAGATCTCAGAATTTCTGATATTGGAGTATATACTAGTCTTCATGGAAAAGAGAAAAAAATCACTGGAACAGCAATCTGAGCTGAGTAATACATCTTACCTACCTTTATTGATCTAGCTTTTTTACTTCCCAAGACATATTTTGATTTGATTCATTTATGAAGGATGGGAGAGTTATGCTAAGCTACCTCAGAAGTGACTGGCTATGCTTGTGTCCAGCTCCTCTCCTATTTAGTCTTTCCTGATCTACTGAGCCACAAGTAATCCCTTACTCTTCTGAAAGTTTATAAATTTAACTTGTAGCTACTTATGACTATGTTATTTTCTACCTTCGAGTTATTCGTGTAGATTTCTTAACTTCTGTGGTAGAATGGACATTCCTGGAGAGCAGAAACTCTCTCACATTCATCTATGTATCCTCCATACCATCTGGTACAGTGTATGGCATACTAGGGTCAGGGATAAAAAATAGGTTGCATTTTACATGCCAACTTCAATCAATGGATACTTACACTGCGGTAACAAAGATTCTAACACTGTGCAGGGGTTCACAAAGAATAGTAATAATGTGAAATATTGGTTAGCAGTCTTTATGATATTAGTCACAGAATCCATCCCAAACTATACTTAATAAAGAACCTTATCAGCTCATATAAATGAATGGCTCTATGTTCTGGGACTATATCCAGTTTTAGGCATTGCAAAAATATTAGGATATTAGGGCTCCTATTCAGTCTTTGAAATTATCTTGGATCCATCTTACTCTATGTTGGCCTTATTGCCAGCCAAGTTCCCTTATGTTGTCATAAATGACTGTAACAGTGACAGATGTTACCTCTTTAAACCACAGAACCCAGCATGTTGATGGGACCAAGAAACTTCCAGCAATACCTCCTTGTGTCTTATTCTTCCACACTGACTTAGATGTACATCCCTGAATTGAATACTGTGGCCAAGTGATAGGATAAATTGATTGGTTTAAATCAGTTGAGTGCCAATCCCTTGAACATATAAACTATATGGAGGGGAAACATTACTTTTGAGAATGGAGCCACAGAAAGTGATGTGCATAGATTTAACTTATCTGGGAAAGGGGACAGAAGTGTTGTGATATCTCAGTCTAAAGTTCTGAGAGACAACCCTAAAACAATGATTTCCAACTGGAGCAAAATTAAAACTAGAGGCTAATGGAAATGTGGTGGCACATTGTGTTCACTTTATTTTTAACTATTTTTTTACTTACAGAACAGTTCAAAGTAGTACAAAGGGTCCTTATATCCATCATTTTGTGACTTTTAACACTCTTGAAGGACCTCAATCAGTTATTTTGTAGAATGTTCCTCGATTTGAGTTATTCCAATTTTTTTATGGTGATTGGAGAGCAGTCATGTATTTTGGGCAAGAATACCACGATGATTATATTGTGACTTTCTCAATGCATAATATCAAGGAGTTCATGTTGTCAATATGTGTTATTACTAATGACGTTAACCTTGCTCACTCAATTAAGTTGGTGTCTATTGAATTTCTCCAATGTAAAGTTTCTATGTTTCTCATTGTACATGATAAATATCTTGGGGAAAATACATTGAGACTATACATTAAGACTATCCCATTTCTCATTTAACTTGCACTCACTAATTTTAGCATCCATCAGTGGATCTTACCTAGAGAATTTGTTATTTTGGTTTTTACATAATTTGATTCTCTATTTCCGTCTTTTCTTTACATTTATCAATTTGAAGTTTGTTGTGTGGAAGAACTCTCTTCTCCTATGTGAATTTATTTATTTAATCATTTATTTATATTAGTAAGGACTCATAAATACTTACTAGGTTAAAATATGATACTATAGTTACTTTGTTCCTCCAGATACAAGCTTAGAGGCCATTAGTTCTTTCCTGCTGACAAGCGTATTTTTTTTGTTTGTTTGTTTTTGCTGTGTGCTTTCTTTCTCAGTTTCTTTGAATTAAAATTTTTATTTTGGGGAAAATTGTAGATTACTATACAATTGAAAGAAATAATTCAGAGAAGCCCATGTACCCTTGACATAGTTAACCCCAACAGGTAACATTTTGCAAAACTACTATATAGTATTACAACTATGATATTGGTATATAATCCACTGATCTTATCCAGATTTCCCCTGGTGTACATATCCTAATTTCTGTGATTGTATGTGTATGGTATGTATGTGTGTTAAATTCCATAAAGTTTTATCAAATGTTTAGGCTTGTGTGTTGAATCAAAATACAGACACTTATAGCACAAGTATCCCTAGTATTGCCCTTTTATAACTTTTCTCCCTGCACGTCTTCACTCTGTAACCCCTCTTAATCATCACTCTATTCTCCATTTTTATAATTTGGTAATTTTCAAGTCTGTTATATAAATGAAACCTGTGGGATTCAGCAAAAGCAGTCCTAGGGGGATAATTCATAGACTTAAATGCCTAGATCAAAAGGGCAGATAGATTACAAGTCAACAAGCTAGAGAATTGTCTCCAGGAACTAGAAAAGGAAGAGTAAACCAAAACCAAACACAGAAGAAGAAAAGAAATCATTAAGATCAGAGAAGGACTAAATGAAATTTAAAAAAATACAGAAGATAAATGAAACAAAAAGTTGGTTCTTTGAAAAGATAAACAAAATTGATAGATGTCTCATTAGATTAACCAGAAATAGAAAAGAAATTATCCAAATAAGCCCAAACACAAAAGAAAAGGAGATATTATAGCTGATACCACAGATGTACACAAGATCATCTGTGAATACTACATAAATATCTATGTACACAAACTGGAATACAGGGAGGAAATGTATAAATACCTGGAAGCACAACCAACCCAACCTGAATCAGTAAGAAATAGACATCCTGAACAGACGAATACTAAGCAGTAAGATTGAAGCAATGATAAAAACTCTACCAACTAGAAAAAGCCCCAATTCACCATACAAATAGAAGCAAAACCAAAGACCATATGATCCTCTCAATAGACGCAGAAAAAGCTTTTGACAAAATTCAACACCCTTTTATGATAAGAACGCTTAACAAAATAGGCATAGACGGGGCTTACCTAAAAATGATACAAGTCATATATAACAAACCCACAGCCAACATCATACTGAATGGAGAAAAATCAAAAGCATTCCCACTTAGAACTGGAACCGGGCAAGGTTGCCCACTATCTCCACTTCTATCCAACATAGTGCTGGAAGTCCTCACTACAGCAATTACACAAGAGAGCGGAATGAAGGGCATCCAAATGGGGGCAGAAGATATCAAACCCTCACTCTTTGCTGATGATATGATATTATATCTAGAAAACACCAAGGATTCAACCAAGAGACTCCTGGAATTGATAAATGAATTCAGTAAAGTCTCGGGATACAAAATCAATACACAGAAATCAGAGGCCTTCATATACACCAATAACAGTCAAACTGAGAACCAAATCAAAGACTCAATACCCTTCACAATAGCAGCAAAGAAAATAAAATAACTAGGAATACATTTAACTAAGGAGGTAAAATACCACTACAGGGAGAACTATGAAACACTGAGGAAGGAAATACTAGAGGACGTAAACAGGTGGAAAAACATACCATGCTCATGGGTCAGCAGAATCAATATTGTTAAAATGTCTATACTACCCAAAATGATGTACAGATTCAATGCAATCCCTATTAAAATACAACATCATTTTTTTTACGGATATAGAGAAAACAATTTTACACTTCATATGGAACTAGAGAAGACCCCGTATAGCAAAACCAATCATAGGCAATAAAAACAAAATGGGAAGTATCAATCTACCAGATTTCAAGCTATACTACAAAGCTATAGTACTGAAAACAGCTTGGTACTGGCACAAGAACAGCGACATTGACCAGTGCAACAGAACTGAGAACACAGATATAAAATAATCCTCATATAGCCACCTAATCTTTGACAAAGCAGACAAAAACATACACTGGGGAAAAGAATCCTGATTCAATAAATGGTGCTGAGAAAACTGGATAGCCACATGTAGAAGACTGAATCATGATCCACACCTTTCATCTCTCAGAAAAATTAACTCACGGTGGGAAACAGACTTAAACCTAAGATGTGAAACGATTAGAATTCTAGAAGAAAATATTGGAAACACTCTTATAAACATAGGCTTAGGCAAAGAATTTATGAAGAACACCCCAAAGGCACTCACAGCAACAACAAAAATAAATAAATGGGACCTGATCAAATTCAAAAGTTTCTGCACAGCCAAAGAAACGGTCACGAGAGCAAACAGACAACCTACAGAATGGGAGAAAATTTTCTCATGCTACACATCTGATAAAGGGCTGATAACCAGAATCTATTTAGAACTCAGGAAAATCAGCAAGAAAAAATCAAACAACCCTATCAAAAAGTGGGCAAAGGACATCAACAGAAACTTTTCAAAAGAAGACAGAACAATGGCCAAGAAACATGAAAAAATGGTCAATATCTCTAATCATCAGGGAAATGCAAATCAAAGCCACAATGAGATATCACTTATCTCCAGTGAGACTGGCCTTTATCAAAAAGTCACGAAGCAATAAATGTTGGTGGGGATGCAGAGAGATAGGAACACCCATACACTGCTGGTGGGACTGCAAACTGATGCAACCTCTGTGGAAAGCAATATGGAGATACCTTAAAGAGATACAAGTAGATCTACCACTTGATCCAGCAATCCTATTACTGGGCATCTACCCAAAAGAACAAAAAACATTCTATAAAAAAGAGACCTGCACTCGAATGTTTATAGCAGCACAATTCACAATGGCAAAGATGTGGAAACAACCCAAGTGCCCATCAATACATGAGTGGATTAATAAAATGTGGTATGTGTATACCATGGAGTACTATTCAGCTATAAGAAACAATGGCAATATAGCACCTCTTGTATTTTCCATGATAGAGCTGGAACCCATTCTACCAAGTGAAGTATCCCAAGAATGGAAAAATAAGCACAACATCTACTAACCAGCAAATTGATTTCATTGATCAACACCTAAGTGCACATATAGGAATAACATTTATCTGGTGTCAGACAGATGGGAGGGGGGAGGAGGTAATGAGTATATGCAAACATAATGAGTGTGGGGGCATGGGGCACCCTTGAAGCTCTGACTGGGAAGGGGGCAAGGGCAATGTAACCTAAACATTTGTACCCCGATAATATGTAGAAATAAAAAAAAATAAATTATACATATAAAAAAAAATAAAAAGCCCCAGACTAGAGAAACTGAGAGCCAAATCTAACAGACCAACAAAGGAGAAATGGCAACCATACTGCAAAAGTTATTTTATAACGTTGAGAAGGAAGGAATCCTCCTCAACTCATTCTATGAAGCCAGTATCACCTGGATACCAAAGCCAAGAAAGGACACGACAAAAAAGAAAATGACAGACTACTGTTGCTCGTTAATATAGACACAAAAATTTCCAAGAAAATTCTAACAAACAGAATTCAGCAGCACATCAAAAAAAAAAAAATCCCCCATGACCAAGTAGGATTCATGCCAGGGATGCAAGGATGGGTCAACATAAGGAAATACAGAAATGTGATTCACCACATAAACAGAAGCAGAAACAAAGATAATATGATTATGTCAGTAGATGCAGAAAAATCACTTGACAAAATTCGACACTGCCTCATTATAAAAAACTCTTAACAAAATAGGCATAGATGGAATATACCTCAAAATTATAAAAATCATATATGACAAACCCACAGCCAACATGATACTGAATGGGGAAAACTTGAAAGCATTCCCACTCAGAACTGGAATAAGACAAGGGTGCCCAATGTCACTACTTCTATTCAAAATTGTGCTAGAACTCCTTTCCAGAGCAATCAGGCAAGAGAAGGAAATCAAGTGTATCCAAATGGGGAAAGGGGAGGTCAAACTATCGCTCTTTGCTGGTGATATGATCTTTTATCTAGAAAACTACAAAGATTCCACCAAGAGACTCATGGAAGAGCTAAATAAATTCAGCAAAGTCTCAGGTTACAAAAGCAAGGTATGCAAATCAGTAGCATTCCTATACATCAATGACATTCAAGTTCAGAATCAAATCAAAGGCTCAATAGCTTTTACAATAGCTACAAAGAAAATAAAATACCTAAATGAACTATATTTAGCAAAGGTGTTAAATGATCTCTACAAATATAACAGGAAACCACTGAAGAAGGAAATTGCAGATGATGTAAACAAATGGAAAAACATATGGTCCTGAATCGGCAGAATCAACATTGTTAAAATGTCCATAGTACCCAGAGTGATTTACAGATTCAATGTAATCCCCATCAAAATGTTGACATCATTTTTTGAAGATTTAGAAAAAATAACTCTATGCTTCGTTTAGACCTGGAAAAGAGCCCATAGATCAATGGTACAGAACAGAGAACCCAGATATAAAAGCATCCATGTATTACCATCTGATCCTTGACAAAGTACACAGCAATATACATTGGGGAAAACATCCCTATTCAATAAATGGTGCTGGAAAAACTGGATAGCCACATGGAGAAGATTGAAAGAGGATCCATATCTCTTACCACTTACAAAAATTAATTCAAGATGGATCATAGACTTAAATCGAAGACATGAAACAATAAGAATTCTAGAAGAAAATGTTGGCAAAGCTCTTCTAGATATAGGCCTAGGCAAAGAATTTATGAAGAAGACCCCGAGGGCACTCACAGCAGCAACAAAAATAAACAAATGGGACTAATTAAATTAAAAAGCTTCTTCACAACTACGGAAACAATCAACAGAGCAAATAGACAACCTACAGGATGGGAGAGAATATTCACATGCTATACATCCAATAAAAGGCTAATAACCAGAATCTACAAACAACTCAAGCAAATCAGCAAGAAAAAAAATCAAACAACACCACTGAAAAGTTCACAAAAGACAATGACAGATGCTTTTCAAGAGAAGATAGACTAATGGCCTATAAACATATGAAAAAATGCCAAATATCACTAATCATCAGAGAAATGCAAGTCAAAACCACAATGAGATATCCAGTGGGAATGGCTTTTCTCAAATGGTCCCAAAAGAAGAGATGCTGTCATGAATGTGGGGAGAAAGAAACACTTATACACTGTTGGTGGGGCTGAAATCTAGCTTCTAAAGGAAGCATAGAATTATGTTCTCTAGATCTTCAAAAAATGATGTTGGTATTTTGATGGCAATTGCATTGAATCTGTAAATGACTTTAGGTATTATGTCATTTTAACAATGTTGATTCTGTCAGTCCATGAGCGTGGTATATTTTTCCATTTATTTACATCATCTGAAATTCCCTTTCTTAGTTATTTCCTATTCTCTTTGTAGAGGTCTTTTACCTCCTTTGCTAAATATATTTTATTTAGGTATTTTATTTGTAGCTATTGTAAAAGCTATTGAGCTTTTGATTTGATTCTGAGCTCGACTATTGTTGATGTATAGGAATGCTACTGAATTGTGTACATTGATTTTGTAACCTGATCCTTTCCTTAATTTATCTATCTATTTCAGGAGTCTCTTGGTGGAATCTTTGTGGTTTTCTAGATAAAAGATCATATCATCAGCATAGAGAAATAATTTGACCCCTCCTTCCTTATTTAGATACCCTTGATTTTCTTTTCTTGCCTGATTACTCTGGCTAGGACTTCTTACATGATTTTGAATAGAAGTGGAAACAATGGGCATCCTTCTCTTGTTCCAGTTTTAAGTGGAAATGCTTTCAACTTTTCCCTATTCAATGTGATATTGGCTGTAAATTTGTCATATATAGCTTTTATAATTTTGAGATAAATTCCATCTATGCCTATTTTCTTAAGAATTTTTATCATGAAATGTGCTGAATTTTGTCAAGTTCTTTTTCTGCATTTATTTATATGAGCATATGATTTTTTTTTTATTCTTTTTTATGTGGTGAATCACATTTCTGGATTTATATATATTGAACCATCCTTGCATCTCTAGGATAAAGCCTAGTTCGTCAAGGTGGACTTTTTTTTTTTTTTTTTGAGACAAAGTCTCACTCTTTTGCCCAGGCTAGAGTGACGTGGCATCAGCCTGGCTCACAGCAACCTCAAACTCCTGGGATCAAGAGATCCTTCTGCCTCGGCCTCCTGAGTAGCTGGGACTACAGGCATGTGCCACCATGCCCGGCTAATTTTTTCTATATAGTTTTAGTTGTCTGATTAATTTCTTTCTATTTTTAGTAGAGACGGGGTCTCACTCTTGCTCAGGCTGGTCTCGAACTCCTGAGCTCAACAATCTACCCGCCTTGGCCTCCCAGAGTGCTAGGATTACAGGCGTGAGCCACCATGCCCAGCCCTTATTTTATTTTATTTTTTTTGATGTGCTGCTGAATTTAGTTTGGTAAAATTTTATTGATTTTTTAAAATCTGTATTCATGAGGCATAGTGGCCTATAGTTTTCTTTTTTCATTATGTCCTTTCCAGGATTTAGTATGAAGGTGATACTGGCTTTGTAGAATGAGTTGGGGAGGATTACTTCCTTTTCAATATTATGAACTAATTTTATAGTGTGTGTCCCAATTCCTCTTTGTGTGTCTGATAAAATTTGGCTATGAAACCATCTTGTATGGAACTTTTTTTGTTGGCATTTTTTGTATTACAGTTTGAATTTCATTGGTCATAATTGGTTCATTCAGGTGTTCTGTTGCTTCCTCATTGAGCCTTGGGAGGTTGTGTGTTTCTAGGAATTTATGCATTTCCTCAGTGTTATTGAGTTTATGTGCATAGAGATTTTGATATTATTTACAGGTGATATTTTGTATTTCTATGTTATCCATTGTAATGTCATCTTTTTCATTTCTGATTGAACTTGTTTGTGTCCTTTCTTTTCCATTTCTGGTTAATCTATCTAGTGGTCTATCAATTTTGTTTATCTTTTCAAAGAACCACTCTTTTCTTTCATTAATCTGTATTTATTTTATTTTCAATTTCATTTAGTTCTTCTCTCTCATTAGTTATTTCTCTTCTTCTCAGTTTGAGTTTCGTTTGCTTTTCCTTTCTTAGTTCATTGAGATGATTCATTAGATTGTTGATTTATGATCTTTCTGTCTTTTTGATGTGGGCATATACGGCTATGCATTTTCCCCTTAGGACTGCTTTTGCTGAATCCCACAGATTTTGATAACTTGTGTCTCCTTTGTCATTCAGTTTGAGGAATCTTGATTTCCACCTTAGTTTCCTCCTTGACCCAATAATTGTTCAGTAGTAGGTTGTTTAATTTCCATGACTTTGTGTAGAATTGAGTGTTTCTGTAGATGTTATTCTCTAATTTTACTCTACTGTGTTCTCAGAAGAAATATGTATGCTTTCTATTTTTCAATTTTCTGAGACACATTTTGTGGCCTAAGTTTTGATCTATCTTAGAGAATGTTCCATGTGCTGATGATAAGAATGTATATTCAGTCATTTTGGGGTAGAATGTTCTATAAATATCTGGTAGGCCTATTTGTTCTGGTGTCCAATTTAAGTCTTGTGTTTCTTTATTTATTTTCTGCTTGGAGAATCTGTCCAGTTCTATCTATGGGGTGTTAAATTCCCCGTCAGTTATTATGTTGCTGTTTATCTCTTTCTTTAGATCTAGTAGAGTTTGCATTATGAATCTGTGTTCACCTGTGTTAAGTGTATAAATTTTTAGTATTATTATGGCTTCTTGATAAATTGTTCCCTTTACCGTTATATAATGACCCTCTTTGTCTTTACTATTATTGACTTGAAGTCTATGTTATCCGATATGAAAATGGCTATACTTGCTTTCTTTTGGTTTACATTTGAGTGGAATATTGTTTCCCAGCCTTTCCCCTTGAGTCTGAATGAGTCATTGTGGATTAGATGTGTTTCTTGGAGACAGCAAATACTTGGCCTGTATTTTTTTCATCCAATCAGCCAGACTATGCCTGCTGAGTGGGGAATTCAAGCTGTTCATGTTTATTAAAAGGATTGATATGTGGGTGCATTTCTTTTCATTCTGTTGAGTAGAATCTTGTTGCTTTAAGTCTTTAGCCATTATTTTATACGGCCTCTGAGTTTTAGCTTTTCAGGAATTTTATACTCATGAGTGTCTATTTTTCTGATAAATGTATAATGCAGTTCTGAGCCTTCCTGCAGGGCAGGTCTGGTCTTGACAGGTTTACTCATTTTTTAATTCTTTATGAAAGTCTTTATTTCTCCCTCATATAAGACACTTAGTTTTGCAGGATACGAAATTCTAGGCTGGCCATTATTCTGTTTAAGAAGTCTGAAGATGGTCCCCCAGTCCCTTCTGACTTGTAAGGGCTCAGTTAAGAAGTCTGCAGTTAGACTGAGGTGTTTTCTTTTGTAAGTTACCTGGTATTATTACCTTAAGGCTTACAGGAATTCTGACTTTGTGTTAACTTTGGCCATTATAATGAGTATGTATTGTGGTGATTGCATCTTTGCAATGAATCTCCCAGGTGCCCTTTGAGCTTCTTGTACCTGAATATCTAAAATTCTAGCAAGACCCGGGAAGTTTTCCTCTATTATTCTCTCCAATAGTTTTTGCAAGCCTTGTGTGATTTCTTCTTCACCCTCAGGAATACCTATAATTCTTATGTTTGGCCTTTTTACATAATCCTGTATTTCTTGTAGGCTTTGTTCCTTCCTTTTAATTCTCTGCTCTTTATCTTTGACTGACTTGTATAATTTGAAGGTGTTGTCTTCAAACTGTGAGATTCTTTCTTCCTCCCAGTCTAGTCTATTATTAATATTTTCCCCTGTGTTTTGAATTTCCTTGAATGAATTTTTCATTTTCAAAGTTTTATTTGATTTTTCTTAATAAATTGATTTCTTTAGTGAATTTTGCATTCATTTCCTGAATTTTTTTGTATGGTTTCTTTTTGCTCATTTTCCATTTCCTCTTATATTTCATTAAGCTTACTTACAATCCATATTTGGAATTCTTTATCTGTCATTTTAATATTCTGATATTGGTTGGTATCCATTGCTAGAGAGCTGGTGTTCCTTTTGAAGGTTACTTTCACTCTGATTTATCATACTTGTAAAGTTCTTTTGCTGATTCCTTCTCATCTGGAGCAGCTGTTGCTTCTCATTTTTGGATTTTCTTTTGTTTAGATAATGTCACACCTAGTTTAATCTCTGAGATAGTAAGTGGTGCTTGTGGGTGAGAATTCATGATTGAGTCAGAAAATTCTGTAAAGGGCATGCAAATTGACCTCCCTGTCAGTAGATGGTGCTTGCCATAAGGAAGAAGCTGAAATATTGTTTTAGAGTCCCATGACCAGCTCTAGTCCCTTAGGAGAGCACCCAAATGCCCCAAGTGGTGGGTGGGGTCATTGAAATTCTTTGCCACAGCAGAAGTGGCTGTGGGATTGCAGATGGGCAGGGCTGGGTAAGGTGAGCTTTCCCTCAGGCTCCACAAAAGGTGGCAACTTATCTGTTTCAGCAGGGGTCAAAAGTCTGCTCTCAGCTTCTGGGAAAAGCTGCATGGGAGGTGCTGAAGCCTCCCTACCCAACCAGAAAGTCTGCTTGTGGAGGTGGGGCCATATGAGATTCATAATATGGCAGTGGGGTGGACCTTGCCCTTCTCTGCCCTCCTTTGCTCTGAGGTTTCCTCCCCATAGCATTTCCAGCCAGCAGGAGATCAAACCAGCCAGGCTCCCCCAGAACTGTGTTACAGGCTAGGAAGTTTCCTTTCCAGGATCTCAGCTTGAGCTGAGAGCACGGCCCTTCTGTATGGGGAGGGTTTCCCTGTGAGCACACTGTATCTAGAACTCACATTGAACTCTTCCCCCTGATCTGCCCATGCGGGCTCCCTCACCTCCCCAGTCTAATTCCCAAATCTCCCCTCCCTGCACCCAAGCAATGCAACCAAGACCTGGGGGTATAGGATCTGACCTGTGGGTCCATCCATGGGTCCCCAAAGATCAATCCCTGGCCATGACAAGGAGAAGCACATTGGTCCTGAGTTGCCCACAGATGCCCAAGCAGGTTCAATGTCCCTCCACCTTGGGGTGTGCCCCATTCTGATGGAGTTGCTGGGCAAGCAGCACCAGGGAGAGCTAATGGGCAAGGAGCTCACACTCTGAGCACACCTCAGTCTGCTGCAGGACCCCAAGAGGAAATGTCTGAGTCTCAATCACTGTGGAAGCCTTGGTGTGGTGGCTCAATTGTCTCTCTCAGCAGCCATGGGTGGCGGAGGGAAAAGATAGATAAGGAGTCTGAATGGAGAAAAGCTAACACTGTGTTTATGCCCATCCTTCCTCCAGGAGGCCACCTGCCCTGAATATCCAGACATCAGGGTCATGCCGTTCACTCAGGGCCCACTGGACCCCTGTGGCTCTGTAATCTGGGATGGAGTTGGAAAATGTCTTTGCGGGAGTTAAAAAGATGGACCCTGAGGAGTCGAAGCCCCCGGGGAGGACAAAGGCACACAGTGGGTAGAGATGCAATATGGCACCTACCATCCCGGCTCTGGTCTGTGGGGTAGGAAGCACCCCAGGGAGCTGGGAGCCTGGTGCCCTGTCCACAAGAAGCTCCCGGCAGACTGGCAGCAGCAGCCTCTGTGCTTGTGTGAGAAGAAGTTCACTCCAGCAGCTCAGGAACCCAGTGTCTGTCAGAGATGTGAGTGGGAGAGAAACAAACCACATCACCTACCTTTCTCACTGGAATCCAAGCCTCTCGGGGGTTGATCTCTACAAATACATTGTTCCTTCCTGTTCTGCTCCACAACTTCTTCCCATGGAGAAGGTCCTTGTTTTATTTCTGATCATAGGGTGAAAGCATTCAGTCCTTCATCATTAAGTATTGGTGTTTGATGCAGGCATTTTTGTAGGTACTATTTTTCAAGTTGAGGTAGTTCTCTCTACTCCTAAACTACTGAGAGCTTTTTATCATAAATGAATTTTGGATTTTATCAGATTTTTCATGTGTGTCAATTGATACAATATTTAGATTTTTAGTTATTTAGCCTATCGATATATTTGATGATACTGATTAATTTTCTATTTTAAAGAAGGCTTCAATATCTGGAATAAATACCACTTGGTTATGATATATACTCACTTTATCCATTGTTGAATTTATTCGATAATATTTTACTGAGGATTTTAGGATCCAAGTTTATGAGAGATATTGGACGGCAGTTTTCTATTTTTCTACTGTCTTTGTCTGGTTTTGATATTACAATAATACTGGCTTCATAAAATGAGGTGGGATGTGTTCCTCCCTTCTTCTATATTTTGGAAGAGACTGTGTAAAATTGGTGCTAACTTTTCATTAAACATTTGGCAGAATTATCCAGTGAAACTGTCTGGGTATTTAGATTTTAGTTATGGGAATTATTTAGTTATTAATTCAAAATTTGTAATAGTAACAGGACTATTCAGATTATATTATCCATCTTAGTTGTATTTTGGTAGTTTATAATCTTGGGGTAATTAGTCCTTTTCTTCTAAGTTGTAGAATTTATGGAGCGTAACATTGCTTATAGTATTCACTTATTCTTTTAATGGTTCCAGAATTTGTAGTGGCATCCTCTCTTTTATTCCTGATATTGATGCTTCATGTCTTTTGAGTTTTTAAAACTATTTTTATAAGTCTTCCTGGTCGCTTATTAATTTTTTGAAAAAGGTTTTTGTTTCATTGATTTCCTCTATTATTTTCTTATTTTCAATATTAGTGATTTTTATTCTGATAGTTATTTATTTCTTTCTTTTTGATTGTGTTATGTTTATTTTTCCCTTTATTTTACAGTATCTTGAGGATGCTCGTTGATTTTAGGCCCTTCCTCTTTTTAATATAAACAGTAAGTTGTAAAAAATTTCCTCTAACCACTGCTTTAGCTGTATTCCACATATACATGTGTGTTTTTATATACATTCAGTTCTACATATTTTTGTTTCTTTGATACTTACTCTTTGACCGATAAATTATTTATAAATATATTAATTTTGAAGTGTTTAGAGATTTTCCTGCGTCTTTCTCCTATCGATTTATATTTGATTTTATTACGTCCAAGAATACTTTTTGTCTGATTTAAATATATATGTGTGTGTGTGTGTTTGTATAGGTTTGTTTTATGATCTGGGATATGGTCTATCTTGGTGAATGTTCCCTGGACACTTGAAGAAGTATATACTCTATTCTTATTGGGTGGACTGTTCTATATATGTCAATTTAGATTATATTGGTTGATAGCATTGTTCATATCATCTATATACTTTTGTGATAAGAGTGAGGATTCCAGGTTCAAGCAAGCAAGATACAGGACCATGAACAGCAGTAGCACATAACAAACTTTACTGAGAAGTACTTGGACAGTGTTGAGCAAGAGATCCTCCAAGACCTGCCACCACACAGGTGTATAGGGCAGGGAATTTCCCAGAGGAGAACAACAAATCAGAGAGGGGGATTATGTGTTTAGGCAATGCCACTCAATAGCAAAATGAGAAGCCTCTGGGACAGAGAGCTCCAAAGGGCAGAAATGGTTTAGGGTCATTCATTGCTACAGTGTTTGTGTTATCTATGATTAGCAGATGTTGGGTACAACTCTGCAGGATATGAAAAATAGGCTCTAAATGGCTAAAAATATGTTTATTTGAACTATATTTTAAAGTAGTTGGATGTGTAAGAATTTGAGTTTGGCACTGATGGACTTTGGACTTAATTCTAGCCTGCTGTGAAGAAGTAAGTAGCAAATCACTCTGGGCCAATACAAAGAGGCAATCTCTGGCCCATTTATATAAAACTTTGCATATTTTCTGACTAATAGTTATTTTAGTTTCTTTGGGGAACTTTTGAAGACCTCAAATATAATTGTGGATTTGCTTATTTCTCCTTTCAACTCTATCAGCTTTTGCTTCATATCTTTTGAGGTTTTGTTTTCTGGTGCATACACATTATGATAGTTATATCTTCCTGCTTGATTGATCCTTTTATCATTATATAATTTCTCCGCTTGTCACTAGTCACTTTCTTTGATCTGAGATTTCTTTATCAGGTATTAATATAATCACTCCTGCTTTTTTTAAAAATAAAGTTTATACGATATATCTTTATCCATCCTTTTAATTTCAATCTTGCTTGTCATTGAATTTAATAGCAGTTTCTTAAAAGCGACATCTAGTTGGGTAGTGTTATTTTTATTATTTTGTAAGCTCTGCTAATAGCTTAATTTTAATTGCTTGTATTTATACTCCTTACATTTAAGATAATTATTGATATTTTAGAGGTTAAATGTGTCATTTTATTATTTGTTTCTGTTTGTTTCCAATATTTCTTAATCCTGGTTGTGTTTTCTAAATTCCTGCAGGTTCCTCAAACACTTTTTAAGATTATACCTTGATTTTTTATAGTGTTTTGAGGTTATATTTTTGGAAATTTTTTTAAGTGGTTGCCCTAGGTGTTACAATATGCATAATTGACTTATCTCATTCTACTAATGTCCATCCACATTTTACATGGTCGAATGGAGTGTGAAAAATCTCCTTTTTATTTAGTCAGTTTTAGATTACTCACTTTTAAATATTGTTTTGAGTACCAGATTGTGTTATATTTTTGTTTTAATCATCAAATATGATTGAGAAAACTCATGAACTCAAATGAATTTACCCATATTTCTTCTCTTTCTGCTATTCTTCTTTCCTTTTACTGGTCCAATATTCCTTATATTTTTACTTCCTTTCATTTTTAAGAAATTCTTTTAGTGTTCTATTATTTTAAGTCTGCTGGTGACAAATATTTTTCATTTTTTTCCTTTTGCATATGTCTTTGTTTATTCTTCTTTCCAGAATAATTTTGTTCGGTTGACAGTTTTTTTTTTTTTTTTTTTTTTGAGACAGAGTCTCACTCTCTTGCCTGGGGCGAGTGCCGTGGCGTCAGCCTAGCTCACAGCGACCTCAAACTCCTGGGCTCAAGCAATCCTACTGTCTCAGCCTCCCGAGTAGCTGGGACTACAGGCATGTGCCACCTTGCCCGGCTAATTTTTTCTATATATATTTTTAGCTGTCCAATTAATTTCTTTCTATTTTTGATAGAGATGGGGTCTCGCTCTTGCTCAGGCTGGTCTCGAACTCCTGAGCTCAGAATGATCCGCCCGCCTCGGCCTCCCAGAGTGCAAGGATTACAGGCGTGAGCCGCCGCACCCGGCCTGTTGACAGTTCTTTACTTTCAGCACTTGAAAAATGTTATGCAAATTCCTTCTTGCCCCAGGGTTTCAGGTGAGAAATATGTTGTCATTCGAATTGGTATTCCCCTATGTGTCACTTCTCTCTGACAGCTTGCAAGATTTTTTGTCTTTAATTTTTAGAAATTTAATTGTGATGTATCTTGACATATAATAATTTTAATTTACTTACATTGGCTTTGTTCCTCTTCCTGAATCTGTAGATTTATGTCTTTCACCAAATTGGGGAAGTTTTCTGCTATTATCTCTTTAAATACTCTTTAAGTTTTTTTCACTATCATATCTTTGTCTGGGTCTCTGGTCATATAAATGTTGGATCTTTTGTTATTGTCCCTGAAGTCTCTGAGGCTCTATTCATTCATTTTTTCAATCTAGTTTTTCTCTATTGTTCAAATGTGGTGAAATCTATTATTTTTTCTTAAGTTCATTGATTTTTTTTTAATTTATTTTTTTATTTTATTTTATTTTATTCCAGGGTATTGTGAGGGTACAAACACTACAGTTACACTTTATGCCTTTGCCTCACCCAAGTGCGGGTTTAAGGCGTGCCCTTCCCTCCCCCCCCCTTAGTGCTCCCCATGTCCTTTAGTTGCTGATTTGCCCCCCCATCCCCCTAATCCCTAGAGAGTATTTCTGCCATGTGATCAACTTAGTGTTGATCAGTTAGAACCAATTTGATGGTGAGTACAAGTGGAGCCCATTCTTCTGCTCTTGTGGTGCTTCACTTTGGATAATGGGCTTAATTTTAATCCAAGAAAGTGTAAGAGGTGCTAGATCACTGTCGTTTCAGCATACACTGGGGAAAAGAATCTCTTTTCAATAAATTGTGCTGGGAAAACTGGATGACCACATGCAGAAGATTGAAACTGGACCCCCACCTCTCACCTCTCACAAAAATCAATTCAAGATGGATAACAGACTTAAACCTAAGGCATGAAACCTTAAGAATTCTTAATGAAGATGTTGGGAAGACCCTTTCAGACATCG
>RJWJ010030045.1:0-20204 GCA_004363605.1 Indri indri | reverse complement strand
GGTTTCATAGGCTGGGGGTCAGGGTAGGATGGTTTCAGGATGATTCAAGTGCATTACATTTATTGTACACTTTATTTCTATTATTATTACATTGCAATAGATAATGAAATAATCATACAACTCACCATAATGCAGAATCTAATGCCGCCGCTGATCTGACAAGAGGCGGAGCTCAGGCAGCGATGCAAGCGATGGGAGCAGCTGTAAATACAGGTGAACCGAAGCTTCACTCCCGGGCCTGCTGCTCACCTCCTGCTGCTACCGTGTAACCTGTGGCTTGGGAGCAGGCTCCGGAGCCAGAGATTCTGGGTACAAGTCCAAGCCTCATAACTTTGGGCAGGAGTCCTAACCTCGGTGCCTCAGTTTCCTCATCTGTAAAGTGGGAATAATAATTTCTGCCTTTGTAAGGGTGTTGGAAGAATTAAATAAGTTAATATATATAAGACACTTGGAAGAGTTGGCACATATCACCCTCTTAATAGATGTTTGCAGTGACCCTGTTTTTCCATCTGTAAAATGGAGAGACACATTAGCTGATTTTTTCCCCCTCCATCTTGGCATCTTAAGGAAAATGAGATAATAATCAGGAGAAGCTCTGATTTTCTTAGAAGGAAGACATTCTAGGAAATATGGCATGATGATTTTATTATTTGTTTTTTTACTCTTAGAACAAAATGTGCTAGGAGAGACCTTGAGAAAGATTTATCTATGGGATGCGTTGTCCAGGAGCTCGGATTGTGGCATACTATTTAATTGGTGCTGATATTGGGTCCTTCTGAGAAAGAACAAGAATCTCACAGATGCGGAAACACAACACAGGCGAAGCGACTGTGAGATGTGATTGCACTTCTGGCTGACGATCCCGTCCACGGCTGCCTTCCCCAAGCGGGAGGAGAACGCTTCTTGCCTGGATGAGCTCTGCCCTTTGCGCAGCTAGAAAAGGGACTGAGAGTCCTTCAGACCAAAGAGGGTGACGGTTGAGAGCTGGTCTGTGTGTTTGTCTGCTGAGATGGCCCGACACGCTGGCGTCAGGGTGGTAGGTAACAGGCTGGGGCACCTTGCTCATTCGCAACCCTCCTGTGCTGGTTGGTGTGTGTGTGTGTGTGTGTGTGTGTGTGTGTGTGTGTGTGAGTGTGAGTTCCCAGCACATGCTTTTGGTAGGCAGGGATCTGTGCCTGACAAGCTGGCATTCCAAACTCCAGATCTTCCAAACACCAGACCCCTGTGTTATTTTTAACTGTCCAAAGTTTTTTCCACGTGGTGTAACTGATGGGGCTCATGAGCCGAGTCAGAGAATCTGAACTTCAGCTTGTTTTGCATCCCTTGAATGGGCATGTGTCTGATAACCAAGCAGAAAAACACCCGGTTTTCTGTTCTAAATCTTCCTGCCCGCCCTACCCCCCACTCATCTCTAGGGGAAAAAAGCTCCAAGATAACCTGAGCACGCCTGTTTCTGTGGCTCCAGATAGGAGGGAGGAAGGTCATTTCTGCTTGTGACCTTCTCTTCCCCACCTCTCTCTCTGAGTCCCGACAGTGAGGCACAAAGCTACATTTTCAGGGAGATAACAAGAAGGGCATTGAGGAGGTTGGCATTCTCTCTCTTCTGGCCTTCTTTTTCAGCCTCCACATTCCCCAAGAGGGAAGCCAGTTTCTCATTGTCCTCTGGGGACAGTCCTACAGAGATGCTCTTATTTAAGAGAGCACAAGTTCTTGTGGTGTCCAGTGACGGCCACCCTTGTGACAGTTGAGAAGATTTTCAGTTGCCCACATCCAGGAGAAAGTACACCATCTCACAGTGGCCTGTCATGTGCTTCATGAATTTCTCTAGCTCGTGTGTCACGTTTCTTCTTAATCCACATGTCTCCCTAGACCACAGTGCACTGGGCATTTATGCTATGTTAGTTGAGCACATACAGTGTACCAGCTACTGTAGCCCTGGGTACACAGTGATAAACAAAACCATAAAGACCCTATCATCGTGGAGCTTATAGACATTAATCATGTAATCACACAAATACATAAATGAAAGTGGGATCTGTGTTTGGTTGAAAAGTTCAGGAGGATATAAGAGAATATAGTAGGGGGAACTGTTCTGGTGTAGTGCGGTGAGGGAAAATTTCCTCGAAGAGGAAGCATTTCATACCAGGCAGAGGGAACAGCATATGCAAAGGTCCTGTGGTATGTTGGAGGACCCAAGGAAGTCCATTGTGGCTGGAGCAATAGAGAGGGAGGATAAGTATGGTAGAGAAGTCAGACCACACAGGGCCTTGATGGATAATTTCAAGGATTGTGTACTTTATATCTTAAGAACAGTGAGCAGCTGTGGAAGGGTTTAAGTTAGGAAGTGACTTGATCCAATTCACATTCTAAAAATTCCCCACCCCCCTCCAGGTTACAGGGATATTAAGTAATAGAGCTTGGGAAGGTCAGGGTGAGTGGGTTCTGGGGAGGCTTTTCTGGGTAAAAATTGGAAAATAAAAATGAGATATGAGCATATGCAGGAAGGACAAGGTATTAGCTGGAGAAGGCTTCGCCAATAGAGTTTTCCCTTTAACGCTTCCTTTCTTTCTGTCATTCCCAACCTCACTTGGTAGTTTAAATAAACTGAGGCCCCTTCCCCATGCTTGGAAGTTTTTGACGCTGTGGACAGATTTGTTTTCCTCCCGAGTGCAGTCGAGCAGTTTGCCTCCCTCTGCTGCCTTTGCTCTTTGGGTGTCTCAGGGCGTGGTCTGAGAACCACCTGCACGAGGGGCACCTGTGTGACTAATGGACTGACCGATCCCTGCCTCCCCCCAGAGACACTGAATCAAAATCTCTGGGGCTGAGTGAGGCCATGCGGTCTGGTCCTTGTGCCCTGGGAAGTTTGAGAACCACTGTTCTTCCCAGCCCTGCATGTGCAATAACAAGTGTAAGGATACTTGTTTTTCTTTTTTGGAGATAAAGTCTCGCTCCATTGCCCTGCGTAGAGTGCCGTGGCATCAGCCTAGCTCACAGCAACCTCAAACCCCTGGGCTCAAGCGATCCTCCCGCCTCAGCCTCCCAAGTAGCTGGAATTACAGGCATGCACCACCGGGCCTGGCTAATTTTTTCTGTTTTTGGTAAAGATAGGGTCTCACTCTTGCTCAGGCTGGTCTCAAACTCCTGAGCTCAAGCAATCCTCCTGCCTTGGCCTCCCAGATTGCTAGGATTACAGGCGTGAGCCACTGTGCCTGGCTGATGCTCTTGTTTTTATGTCTATTAGGGAATGAAATACCTGAGAAGAGAACGGGCAGAGGGAACAGAGAATATTTCAAAGTACCCCTAGCAGCTACCTTTTGACTCATCTGTCGCTCAACAGGACAGCTCCTAGGCAGTGCTAGGATTGCTAGGTCCAGGAGGTACCCTAGACACCACTGGTGGTCTCCCTCACTGTCTAGACATGACACCAGGGGTCTGGCAAGGTCTGGGATAGTCCTCAGGCTTCACATGGCTAATAAGAGGTGGAGCCAGGCCAGGGGCCCAGGTCCTGTACGGAGCGCAGCCCTGCCTCCCTTACGCATCACAGAGGCTCTCTACCTTTTTTGCTCTAGTGTTTTGAGCATGAAGCCGCGGGAGAAAGAACTCCTATTAAAAGCTGTCCAGAGCTCTGGTGGTTGCAATGCCAGTATCTGGCCACCTAGGCCTTTGCTTCCTCCTTCGGAAAAGACCCTTGGTGTAGCCCGGAGGTCTCATGGTCAGGCTAGAGAAGAATACGCTTATAGAAAGAGTACCCGTGGAGGCGAGCCGGGCCGCATGCTCAATCTCCCTTAGCTCTGCCTGCCCAGGAAGTCTGGAGGCTCTACGGCAGCATACGACACAACAGAGCTTCAGACGATGAGTGCCATAGAATTCCAGGGAAGGAGGAAATCAGTTTCACTGGCCAGCTTCATGGAGGAGGCGGAGACTAAGGGGGCCTTGATAAATGCACAGAAGTTAGGAAGCTGATGAGATGGGAGCCTCACCTCTGGAGAGGGAAACCAATCTCTCAGCACAGCTCACCAACCAGAAATTGTTTAGTGCCTCCAAAAGTGGAAGGCTCTGTACCTTACACTAAGAAGTAGAGGCTACGATTTCTGTTCTCCAGGAACTTTCTGTCTTTTGAAGGACAAGACATACGTCGAATGCTAACATAAGTTGAAGACTGCAAGGCTGTAAGATTTAAGTTGACTTTTAAGATCAACCCAAGGAGGAGTGCAATGGAAACCAGAGATGAATTGTAAAGCAGAACATAGGAACAGTGTTAATGGCCTTGTATCCAATGGCTTCTGTGTGCTGGATGCTGCAATAACTGCATCATTACACAGCAGCCCTTTAAAGTAATAATCAAACTCATTGCAGCTACTGGACTGTCACTTGAGCACCTATACTTTCCTCGGCAGTCCTGTGCTGTGCGCTTTATACATATTAGCTCATTGAATCCTCCCAACAACTCTGTGAAGCAGGTAATAGGAACCTTTTTTTTTCAGGAATTTTTTTTTTTTTTTTTGGGACAGAGTCTCACTCTGTTGCCCGGGCTAGAGTGAGTGCTGTGACATCAGCCTAGCTCACAGCAACCTCAAACTCTTGGGCTCAAGCAATCCTTCTGCCTCAGCCTCCCGAGTAGGTGGGACTACAGGCATGTGCTGCCATGCCCAGCTAATTTTTTCTATATATTTTTAGTTGTCCGATTAATTTCTTTCTATTTTTAGTAGAGACGGGGTCTCACTCTTGCTCAGGCTGGTCTCGAACTCCTGAGCTCAAACGATCTGCCTGCCTCAGCCTCCCAGAGTGCTAGGATTACAGGCATGAGCCTCCGCGCCTGGCCAATATGAACTTTATAGACGAGAAAACCCCAAAGAGTTTAAGCCACTCGTCCAGGACCCCACAGCTGGTAGAGGTGGAGCTGAGGCACGTGTGGACCTGGGTCTGTCCATCTAAGCGAGCCTGGGTTCAAAAAGGAGCTGTGAGGACACCAGCCACCCTGGGTCACTGGGAGAAAGAAGGCTGGACAGGTAATGATGGGCCTGGTTATAAACACCTATGAAAATTTTGGCGCTGATCCTGCAGGTGCTGGGGGATTAGTTGAGGTGTGGCAGGATGCACGTTGGGGGTGATTAATTTGCAGGGTGGCTTGAGCGGGGAGGCTGTGGCAAGAAAACAGTGTGAGGCATCCGGGGCGTTCAGGAAGGGGGCAAGGGCAGGGGAGGTGCCTGGTCAAACCAAGCAATGAAACCCTCACAGCCCATCAGACTTAATTAAAATCAAATACACACTCCAGGAAGCCCATCTCATACCAAATGGGGACAGAGCTTCCAGGTCACTACTAGGCATCAGTGCTGGTTTCAGTCCGGCTGCAGGGACACAAAGCCTCACCAATATGTCATATTCGTAAGGTCCGCACATGCTCTGCATTGGCAGCTCCCTTCCATGTTTACGGTTTCAGCCCTTGGCGAGGTCCTCAGTGCCCCATCATAACCTCTTCTCACCCTTTCTGATTTTTTCCCCATGGCAGGGAATGTTCAATATTTTCCCATTCGCCTGAAAGCCCTTTCTACCTGCTCACTCTCGCCAGGTGATTTCGCCCCACACTTGCTCAAGAAAATCGAAGCTATGAAGCAGGAACTCCCTTTTTCTCCCTTTCCTCTGCCTCATTGTGGTGAAAGCTACCGAAGGGTCTTCCGAGCCCACCCCATCTGATGCTGTCCCTGCATCCTGCTCCCATGACCCTGTTTTATTTTCCTGACAGTGCACGCAATATCGGAAGTTATCTTTTTTTTTTTTTTGAGACAGAGTCTTGCTGTGTTGCCCAGGCTAGAGTGCCGTGGCGTCAGCCTAGCTCACAGCAACCTCAAACTCCTGGGCTCAAGCGATCCTCCTGCCTCAGCCTCCCAAGTAGCTGGGACTACAGGCATGCGCCATCATGCCTAGCTAATTTTTTCTATATATTTTTAGTTGTCCAATTAATTTCTTTCAATTTTTAGTAGAGATGGGGTCTCGCTCTTGCTCAGGCTGGTCTCGAACTCCTGAGCTCAAACAATCCGCCCGCCTCGGCCTCCCAGAGTGCTAGGATTACAGGCGTGAGCCACCGCGCCCGGCCCGGAAGTTATCTTTATGTACCTGTTTGTTCACCTGTCTTTTGTCTGCCTCTCCTGGCGGAACGCGAATTCCGTGAGAGCACAGACCTTGCCTGCCCACGGTCTGTGGACGCCTCTGCAGCATCCACAGTCCCTAGGAAATGCCTGCCACGTGGTAGGAGCTCAGAAGGATGAGTAAATGAGTGAGTTCCCACAGCTTCAGCCGGCGCCCGTGACTCAGTCTTCCTCTCTCCTCCTGACATCGTCCTGCCTGGATGTCCCCCTCACACTTCCATCCTAAATGAATTTAACTTCGTCCCTTAAAGCTGCTTGTTCTCCTTGGGGTTTGCTGTCATGGAAGCAAAAAATCCCAATGTCATCTTTGGCTCCTCCCTGCTCGCACTTAGTCCTGAGTCCTGTTGATCGGACCTTGGGAATGTCTCTGGACTCTGTCCCCTCCTCTGTTTGCCTGTCATTCAGACCACACTGTGGCTTATGGGGACACTGGCAGGAGCTTCCTAGCTGACCTCCCAGCCCGAGGTGTCACCCCCATCAAGCCACCCCTCCACACTGGGAGAGTGTTCCACGGTTCAGTTTCCTTGCCCCTTTGATGGCTTCTACCGATTACAGAATTCATCTATCCATCCATCCGTCAGCTACCTACTGAAGGCTGACCTGTGTGGCACTGTGCGAGGTACAGGGGACAAGAGCTCAAGGCATAATCTTTGCTTTCACGTCCATTTTCAATCTTGCAGGAGGGGACAGAAATCAACAACCCCAACCACTCAAGTGTTACAGATTTGTTTTATTCATCCATCAGATATTGATTGAGCTCTCACTATGTGCCAAGCATTGCAGGTGCTGGGGATAGAGCGGTCAGTACAACAAAGTCCCTGCCTTCACGGAACACACATTCTAGTGGTGGACACCAACTGTGGTCGCATGTACAAGAATACATGCTGTGGAGAGAAGGAAAGTGGGACACGCGTGTGGTTTGCCTGTTGTAGAGGGTGCTCAGAGAGGGCTTCACCAAGAAGGTGACAGATGAGCAGAGCCCTGCAGGATGGGAGGGAGTGGCACCCGCAGATGTCTGGGGGAGAAGCATTCCAAGCTCAGGGAGCAGCCGATGCCCTGTGCCAAGTCCCGGGCTGGGAGTGAGCTCTGGGGTGTGGCAGGGTGCAAAGGAGGGCAGGATCCATTCAGTCTGGAGGGACAGTGGAGGGAAAACTCCCTAGCCCGACATTCAAGTCCGGCCTCTGGTTGCACCACCTGTCCACGGACTTTGAGCTTGAATTGTGTCCCATGATCTGGGCCTTTGCTTCTGTGACATTGTCTGCCAGGACATTCTTCCCTGATCCCCAGCTCCCTACCTGGTGAACTCTTCCAGGTCCTGCTCATCCTTCAAGGCCTGAGCCCTCTCCAGAAGAACCAGCTGCCCCCTCTGCGGGTCCCCAAGCGCTTAGCTCCTGCTAGTGGAGCACTTGCACAGTGACTTCTGGGGGGCGGTGCCTGGGCCGGTCACTCCCACCCACCAGAGCTGCTCAAGTGAAGGAATTGAGTCTCAGCCACCTCCTGGTCTGCTGGGCACACAGTAGGTGGTTCAATGCATGTTCAAAGCAAATTCCATGAGAAAACAACTCATTTTGTTACCAGACCACTCAATAGGTGTGTGGGCAGGTACACATGCCCTTTTTCTACACATCACTTGTTTTTTTTTTTTTTTTTTTAAGAGTCCTGCAGTTCCCAGTGAAAGCAACAGGGTCATGAAATTAATTTGTCACTCTGGTGCCAGCTTCATTCAGCTGACTCATGGCCTGAGAAGGAGTTTTTAAACATGTGTTTTTCATCTATGTGCTAATTTCTCTTCCCTTTCTCAGTAATCTTCTCTTCCCCTCAAACTTGTGGGTGGTAATTGCCTTCAGGTTGGTGGCACCTCCTGCGTCCACTGAGCAGATGGCTTCCAGCTTTGGGCCCAGGAGGAGAGGGGGTGGTCCCTGACTTGGGAAGGCTGAGAGGGAGTAAAAGTGATCTGAAATTTCCTTTCCTCTTGAAGTTCATTAGAGCTTATTTGTTTGCTTGAGAAGGGCCTCAGTGGGTGGGGGGAGATAAACTATAAACTGTATCATACATCTTCAAGGGGATTCTGTAATTTTCTCTCCCTGATGGGGATATAAGAATATTTCCAGGTGTCCTGGGATTAACTTATTAATCAAAATATATTTACCGAGCATCCAGCACTATTCTGGGTGCTGGACATGGGGCAAGGAACAAGGTGGGCAAAATCCTTGCCTTCATGGAGCTTCCATTCTAGTGGGGGTACTCAGATGGTGGGTGGTAAATAAATGAGATGTTGGTACGTCCACAGAGGTAACTAAAGCAGGGAGTTGGGACAGGCCATATTGGGGGAGGGCTGCACTGAAAAGTGACATTTGAGAGTCATATGGGAGAAGAGGATTCGAGGCAGAGGGAGCGGCATGTGCAAAGGTCCCAAGGTGGCTGCATTGCTGATGTTTTGAAGAATGGCAAGGAGGCCAGTCTGGCTGGAGCAGAGTGAGAGAGAGGGGAGAAGTAGGAGAATTTTGCCTTCTCTCTGGAGTTGGGAACCCACTGGAGGGTTTTCACAGTATCACCCTGGCTGCCGAGTTGGGAGTAGACGGAGGAGGCAGAGGCAGAGCGGGGGGGCCAGCAAGGAGGCAGCAGGCTGGACCAGCGTGGTCATCGCAACGGTGGTGAGAAGTGGCTGGATTCAGAATGCAATTTGAAGGTAGAGGTGACAGTATTTTCAAAGGAATTGCAAGTGGGATGTGACAACTGAGAGGCATCAGGGATGACCCCACAGTATCTGGCCTGAGCAAGTGGAAGATGAGACGGTGGATTGCTGAGACAGCGAGGACCATGGAGGCAGCAGCCTTGAGATCCCGATTTGACATCCAGGTGGAAATGTCCAAGAGCAGGTGCGGTGTTGCGAGCAGCCAGGGAGGTTAGGGCACTGTCCCGGGGGTCTCACTGGGACCTGCATGCAGACTGGTTCCTACAAAGGCACGGGGAACTAATGCTGGGCCTGTGCCCATGAGCTTTAATTTTTTAAAAAATTTTATTTTTAAAAGCACATTGGGATTCAATCCAAGAATTGTTTACTAGCACCAACTGTATGTGAGACATCATGCTCGGTACTGAGGATATATCACAGGAGTCCGACTGAAGTGGTTTGTCCTCTTAGGGCTTATAGTCTGTGGGTGAGAGTGCAAAAAGCATACATTTTATAATTAGAACAATGGTAAATCCACAACTGATATATAGAACAGATTCTATATTTTGATGAATAAATTAAAACCTTTACTTACGACACTCAATTTCTGTTATTGTGATAAAGCAAGAAAATTTGAAAATATGCCTTGTCCAAATTAATTTTTTTTTGGCCAAGTAAGGCAATTTGGAAGTCCTTGGGCACTGAGTGCTGGCATTATTAGGACCCGCTAAATAAGGCTAACCATTTTCCCACGATCAAGCATTCATACAGGAGGTCACTGGTTATATTATCAAGGTCATGTAAGTTATCCCTGCCAGGGAAGTTTTGTCTTTAAAAACTGCTACAGTCACGTGTGCTAATAAAATTACCTAATTCATCCTCAAAAGCAGGTGCGAAGTATGTAGTTAACATGTTAAGAGAGAACGTGCACAACTTAAGGAGAGCTAGGGGTTTGAATTAGTGGTGAGGACATACAACACTAAGCAAATTAATGAAATGAGACACTGATGCCAGGGAATACAAGTTATCCAGGGGAGGAGACATAACCATAGAATGCTACATTGCTCAGCTCTGAAGAGAGTTTACAAAATCATAGTTATAAAAGCAGTCATCATTGAGAAAATAAAAATATTATATATATATAAAGAGAGAGGGAAGAAGGGAGAGAGACGGCTGATAAACAGATGGCAGGTATCAGGTAGGCGGACAGATGGAGGGTGGAGGATGGAGAGAAGGGAAGTGTCTGTGTTGCGGGGACAGGTAACAGAGAAAGCATAGTTAGAAAGGGTAAGTTCACTCTTCCCTACTGGGAAGATAATAAAGTGTAAAACTGAAAAATCAAGAAATAACAGTTAAAACCATGTTATTTCGAGATGTATAGGTAAACATAACAAATCATCAATTAAAAGAATTAAGCCACAGCGGACCACTATTTTGTATAACAAGCTTTATAAACGTGAAATTTAAGATGTTAATAAAAATACAGATGAAATTCAAGCAAATAAAAAAAAAAAGTGGGTGAGAGCTCTGGTCAACATGGCAGCCAAGGTTGTAAAACCTCTGAAAAGAATCTGGCCCTGGGGGCCTGCACCAGTGAGGCCGGGTGTCCTTTCGCCTGCCACCGTTCACTTACATGGCGGGCTTACGTCGTTTTCGTCTTCATGTCCCATGAAATGGGGAGCTGGGTTGGGGTGGGTAGTTGGGTGCTATTCTAGCTCTTGGCACAAGATTGTGTCTTTCAGGTTGGAATCTGTTATTTTGGACAAGATCCCAGGGGATCCAGGGATGTCTTGGAGAATATACCCCCAGCCCTAAATCATGGAGGGATGGGGAGATGGCATTTATAGTAGCTCCTCTGTAGCGCGAAAATGCTGTGAAGGTGGCAATTTTATTTTGTTCACCACTGGATCCCTAGCATCTGGCTCAGTGCCTGCCACAGCTAGGTGATTGGCAAGTATTTATGGACGGAACAAGGGAAATGTTTCCCACCCCCCCACCCCCCAACAGGTGATCTGCCTCTAGAACAAACAGAGCCCGACGGCAGCTGACTTTGAGCGGAGGCGTGTGGGTGCAGTGCTCAGGCCCATACCCTCTGTCCCCTGGGCAAGGGTAAGGTCAAAGAGGGATGGCCTGAGCACCGGAACGTACCAATGGACTTGACACGTGATTCTAGAAGATTTGGGGGATGGTGTGGGAGTGGGAGGAAGCTGCAGAGAACAAGTGACATTAAACTGTGACAGTCAGAAGAGGAAGCCAAGGGTGGTGGAAAGCCCAGGTAACAAGGCTGCCAGCTGGGTGCTGTGCTTAGCTTTGGGGAAATATTGCTTCCCTGTTGGCCCTGAAAAGGGTTCCTTTTTTATTGTAGAGTGTGGAAAATTGCAAACATGTGTAGTGTCATCAACCTTCATATCCCCATCACCCAGCTTCAGCCATTGGTGACTCAGAGCCAGTCTTGTCTCACTTATAGCCTACTCATGCCCTCTGAAATCTCAGATATCATTTTGTCTGTAAATATTTTGGTATGTATCTGCAAAAAATAAGGAATCTTGTTAAAAAACATAGTCACACTTTGGGTGCAGTGGCTCATGCTTGTAATCCTAGCACTCTGGGAGGCTGAGGAGGGAGGATGGCTTGCGGCCAGGAGTTGGAGACCAGCCTGAGGAAGAGTGAAACCCCATCTCTACAAAATGTAGAAAAAGTTAGCC
Source organism: Indri indri (assembly GCA_004363605.1). Taxonomy (NCBI): domain Eukaryota; kingdom Metazoa; phylum Chordata; class Mammalia; order Primates; family Indriidae; genus Indri; species Indri indri. The sequence goes on along the minus strand of RJWJ010030045.1, from coordinate 8,679 downwards.
AGGCAACTAAAAGTAAAAAAAAAAATTAGTTGGATGTGGAGGTATGTGCCTGCAGTCCCAGCTACTCAGGAGGCTGAGGCAGGAGGATCACTTGAGCCCAGGAGTTTGAGGTTGCTGTGAGCTCTGATAACGCCACTGCACTCTAGTACAGGTGACAGAGTGGGACCCTCTCTTGAAACAACAACAACAACAACAACAACAAAATAGTCACAATTTAGCAGGGTGCACTGGTACATGCCTATAATCCCAGCCACTTGGGAGCCTGAGGTGGGATGATTGCTTGAGCCCAGGAGTTAGAAGCCAGCCTGGGCCGGGCGCGGTGGCTCACGCCTGTAATCCTAGCACTTTGGGAGGCCGAGGCGGGCGGATTGCTCAAGGTCAGGAGTTCGAGACCAGCCTGACCAAGAGCGAGACCCAGTCTCTACTAAAAAATAGAAAGAAATGATCTGGACAACTAAAAACATATATATAGAAAAAATTAGCCGGGCATGGTGGCGCATGCCTGTGGTCCCAGCTACTTGGGAGGCTGAGGCAGTAGGATCGCCTGAGCCCAGGAGTTTGAGGTTGCTGTGAGCTAGGCTGACGCCACGGCACTCACTCTAGCCCTGGCAACAGAGTGAGACTCTGTCTCAAAAAAAAAAAAAAAAAAAAAAGAAGCCAGCCTGGGCAACATAGTGAGACCCTACCTCTAAAATAAAAACATAGTTACAATCTCTTCTGAGTTAATAATAATTCCCTAATATTATCAAATATCCAGTTAGTGTTGAAATATACGTTTGTATACATATGTATGTGTGTGCATATATACATACATATGCATAAATATGTTATCATTTAGCAGTATTTTAGAATTATCATTGTTCTTATAAAAATAATGTATATGAGGTCTGTCTGGAAAGTATCCAGCCAAGTAACCATTCTTGTTACATTAACAGTGGCTGGATACTTTCCAGACAGACCTTCATATTTGTTACTAAAAATTTAAGCAACACATACAAGTAAAAAGATGAGAGCAAAGATATTGCCCCAAATCCATTAGGTGAATATCATTTCGGATGCCTCTCTGTGTACATGTCCACATAGAACAAATAGAAGATGAGTATAAATGCTGTCAGAAGTACTTTTTATGTCCAAAAGGAATCTCTGAGCAGTATTTGAGAGCTGAAAGGGTGCCTAATGCTTTTTAGCTTCTGCGTAAGGCAGGACTAGACTGTAAACTCCTGGAGGGATGGCTTAGTTATGTTTATACACCCCCCATCACAGGGCCTGGTACCCAGGGGGTCTGTCAAAAACTGTGGTTTCAGCTGAAGGGGCCCTTAGGAAACCATTCAGTCATCATGGCGTAGGATGGCCCACGAATTGAAATCACTTGTCGAGATCCCACAGCCAGTCAGGGCACATGTGAGGCTGGAGCCAGCTCTCCCGGGTCCTATTCCTATTTCAGTGCTCTTTCTGCAGCCCATGGGATTTAGCCATGTAGCACAGTGGCTAAGTGCACAAGCGTGGAGTCACACACACACACCTGGGCTTGATTCTGCTCTGAATCTTTTCCGTGACTTGGCACAGATGCCTCTTACCCATGCAGTTTACCTGAAGGGCTGTTCGTTGCAGGGAGTAAATGAGATCATGCATAAAAAGCTCATTGCATACAGTTTCTAGCATGTAATAAGTGCTAACTGTGGTTGGCATTATTATTTATAATAATAGTAGCAGTAGTAGCAATAGTATCATTATTTTCTTATTCTTTGGGGATTGCAAACTGGAACTCAAAGTTCAACCCCGCCCCCCCGCCCATCCCCCCAGCCCCACTCAGGTTCCTAGCTGCAGATGGAACCAAGTTTATAACTTTTGTTTTCTTCCTGCCATTGGGAAGAAAAGATTATTTTGTGTGGGAATCATTTTCCTGTATTGCGTCAGCTTCTGATTGGCCGTTTACATTTGGTGGTCAAGGTTCATGTATCTTTTCTCTATATATGGTTTAGAGGTGCTGCCTTAACAAGAGCTTAGCAAACAGTTATTCTAAGCTCTTCAAATAGAAACCATGGGCGGGCAAAGGGCTGGGTGCAAGATGCCTGGCCTTCCTGGGCGTCCCTTCAGTCTGCTGATTCAGCAGCTCTTCCGGGGACCTCCTCCAGGCCCTGGGTCTGTCGGGTCACTAATGGAATCTGCTGGAAGCAAATTAACTCATGAGAAAAGGGCTAACAAATCACTCCAGCTGTTGGTGTCTGCCCCAGGATGCCTGGCACTTCCCCGTCCTCTCCTAAGTCCTCACCTCGCATTTCATGCCTCTCCTGGGGAGCCCCACTTTCTCTTGCGCGGTCATCGAGGAGCGGAGAGGCCACCCTGCAACCCCAGCCCCTCCACAGCACAGCTACGGCCTGAGCAGGTGAAAAGGCCATTTGTGTACCCGCTGTGCCCTCCTGTGTGCAGGAGGCCTGAGAGCTGGCTTCATGTATTATTCACACTCCTGGATTTAGGTTAGTTTAGCTACTTGCTCCAGTTGGGGCTGAGAAAAGAGGGGGGCAGATTGGGGAGGAAATAGCTATGCTTTTAAGCCTGGGCATGGGCTCTTCTTCCCTGGTTAAATGTGTGCTGTTTTCAGAATATAGTCTCCTGTTGGGTGGGATCCACGCTCCTGCAGGTCTGTCCAATTGCTGCCCCCCATCCACCGATTCCTGGAAAGCAGTTTCCCTTCCTAGATCTGTGCAGGGTTTGGGGGGCCTTCCCAAAGCAGTCTGGGAAATGGCTTGCTTCCAGAAGCACCCCCCCTCTCACCGTGACCTTCCCCCACCCCGTCTCCACCTCCCCAAAGATGCTTCACGGACCTCTGAGTAAGTTGAGGGTGTTCTGGCCAGGCATCCTGCCAGCTGCAATAAGGATGATCAGAGAAGAAGGAAAGATGTCTTCCTTCTGCTTCAGAGGAGAAGGGCCGGGGGGAAGGATTTTGTGGCGTTGGAGAACCTATAGCAGCATCCTGTGGTACCCTCGGAAGAAGAGAATTTGAGTAGTGGAATGGAGGTGGGGCCGTGACTGAAACAGTGTCTAAGGATGGGAAGAACCATAGACATTGTCCTCCTCCTGTAGGTGGAGAAAGTCCAGAGAAGTCGTGCCTTGCCTGAAGCTATCACATCCAACAGCTCTGTGAAAGCCCAAAGCGCAGGCCAGGCCAGAGAAGTGAAGTCATTAAACTGAAGCCACAGTCATGAAACACTTTCCTTTCTTTTCTTACAATCAACCTAGCAGTGGTTGATCTAAATTCTAGAACCTAAGTTTCCTGGTATTCCCTGCACAAGAACAGCACTCACACCTGAGCACAGTGGTTGTGCTGTGAGGTTCTTGCTGGTCACTCATGCCTCAAGCCATTAACACCCCTGAGGTTTGAGGTCCCAGTTAACAGCACCCTGATGCCACCCTTCCTCCTGTCCTGGAGCCCCAGGGTTGTGCATTTACCATGTTTGCAGATGGGTTATATACTGGCCTAGCAGAACCCTTTGCCTCCCACACCTCCCCCTTGGCCAGTGGGACTCTGAGATTGGCTTAGTAAAAAGCTCCCTGTAAAACTAAGCTGCACAGAAGTGGGATGAGTCCACAGACAGAGCTCTAGGCTGGTATGGAGGAGGCCTGAGTTCTGTGTCTCCCACCAGGTGGCTGAGGTATCTAGACACATCCTAGGGAGGTCTTCACATACCAGTGTCACTGGAATACATTTCAATGTGCTAAACAGACCAATGCTGCATCTATAGACCATGCTGCCCTGGTCAGGTGGTCAGGTCACCACTCTGTGCCTCAGTTACTTTTTCTGTAAAATGTGGCCAGTAATAATGGTCTACTGTCTCACGTGCGATAAGGATGAGATGGCACAGGTGAAATGTCTTTGAAAAGAAGGTAAAGGTAGGCTCAATTCCTAGTTCCCTCATTCTTACTGATTTTTTTTTTTATTGTCATGGCAAATAAACCATTAGACATTTCATTTTGTTCATCTCACAGATAAAAAGGCAAAGAGGTAAGTGTAGCTCATCCTTGCCTAATAAACAGGAGTGATCGCCACCAGGTGAGTCTGGGATGCAGCTGTAGGAACTGGGCTCTGGGCCTCCCAGTTTGGTCTCCTCACCCCTCCCGCTGTTACTTTTCCATATTCCGTATCAAAGTCTTGATCTTTCTTTCAAGTCCTGTGTAGTCTGGGATCTGATCATCCGGGGACCGCACAAGTCTTATCAATATTAAAGGTGAGGGTTTTCTTAGCCTACTTCCCTTCGTTTCTAAACCAGTTTTGGAAAGGAGAGGACAGAAGCAGATTGGGAAGGACTTCCGCGCCTCAGTAGGAATACATTCAGTTTGTCGCAAATTTGGGTTCCCTCTGGTGACTTTCAGGATTGTGCTGAGTGAAGTGTGGACAGTAACTAATCAGCTGCAGGACTTCTGTGACTATTAGAGGGGTTTGGTTTCAGGGTCAGGCTGAAATTGACAGTTTGATCCCGCTGCCCAGCTCTGTCAAATAGTGGGAGTTCAAGAGACCCAGAATGTACATTTTTCCTCATTTCTGATGCCAAGTCACTGATATGCTGATAACAACTGTATCTAGCTGTATTTATGAGAAAAACAGCTGTAAGTGAAAAGTTTTGCAAGCAAATTGGATTTTCCTGTTGGCCTCATCATTTCAACCTGTTTTTACTTCATTTCTAATTACTTTGCCACTGGTAAGGGCCCTTTGAGGTCAGGTCTCCGTTGCTCAAGCTTCGAACTGAAATATTGTATCAATAAACACTTAAATGACCAAAAAGGTTGGTGTCCCTTGAAAAGTTCATTCTTTAAGAGAAGAAAAAGATGATTTTAATAATTGGAGGGACTCCAGTCTACTGGTTGGTTTTGTGAGTCTGTGTGTTCTGGCCATTCTGCTGTTTCTCAGGTTAGCCTTAAGGAAGAAGAGTCAAGAAGCCTGAGCTGTTTCCCAGGCCTTGGAGATACGTATTTGACTTAGCATTCTGCCAATTGCAGCTTCGGCCTCCTCCTCTGTGAAGTGGGTTTGAAGATATTGTTCTTAGTACATTGCAGAGGGAACAACCTGAGTGTGAGCAGTATTTCATAAAAGTTTGCATTTTTTTGTGTGTGTAAAAGACAGCAAGATATTTCCAAAAACTGTTGGCTTATGTTGCATAGGCGTGGGGACAAAATGCCACACCTGGGGGGAAAGAAATGACCTTAGAGTAACTTTTTCATTTTGTAATTTTAAACGTTTAAAAAGCAACATACTGATTGTAAAAAATGCATAGGACACAGTACAGAAGGGCATAAAGACAAGAAAAAAAAAAAGAGGTTTCCCTGCTGTCCACCCATTCTGTTCCCCACAGCTAAGGAGTTTTTGTGCATCTTTCCAGATATTTTCTATGCTTCAGCAAGCATGCATATGTATATGCAAGGCTATTTCAGAATAGCTGTTGCTAGTTGAATTAAAAAAACTCAGTTGTAGGGCAATTTTCCTTTTTCTTTGATGAGTGGTAAACTGAGAGAAATCCCATTTAGATTCTTTAGGAAAATCCTTTCTATAAACACTTTAACTCCAATGAGCCTCTGTTGTAGCACATGGCCCGGCCTCTGTTTAGTGATGCAAACAGTACATAGCGTGTGGCAAAGAAAGTTATGCTAAGTGTTAAACACGGCGCAGGCTGAAAACATTCAGCACAGAAATTAGCACCTAGTAAGGCAGTAGCACTGCCCGTGTGAGTGAGGAAGAGGCTGTGGGCTGCTTTTATAACGTTTGACCAGTGACATACAATTTTTCCAGGAATCCCAGAGCAAAATATTAAAGGTCGAATACACGTGCAACGTGAGAATGTGTGACGTTTCTTGCCAGTCACGGTGACAGGCTGTGATCACAGAGTGTGACCTGTGGGAAGTTCTGGATTGGTTCTCTTAAGATGGAAAGACCAGCCAGCCAGGGCATTGCCTCTGTTTACACACAGCGATGCCGCCGCCTCCCCGTTCAGGGAAGGCTGTGTGCGTGCGGGGAGGGGTACCAACACAGACTCAGGGTGGCAGATTGGATCCGGATTTCAGTTGTTCCTCCTCCTGCAGACTTAGCAGTCATTATGCTCGAGAAGGGCTTTTGAGTACAGGTCCAGTCCTTCTGACTCTTTCTCTGGTTCCTGGCTTGGTGCACACAGGGCTGCGCTCGGGCCTCTGACCCTGTTTTACTTTGTGGCCTCCTGGGGGATGGATCTGGAAGTCTTGAGGGGCCGCTCTCAAGAGCGGTGGCTTCTCCACCATGTCCTCTTTGCCAAGCCTCTGTAGGTTCTTTCTTCTCCTGCAACTCGACTCTCTCTGGAGAAGCAGATCTGGGGCTGGGAGCCCTGGGCTCTGCTTTCTGCTCTCTGTCCTCCCTTCGACTACCTGCGCCACTTCTTAGCTTGCGCATCTCCAAAGGGGATAATGTTCTCCTTCAAAGCATCTTTTGAGGATTAATTGGTGTTTGCTCTCTGCTTTGAAGAGAGAGAGAATCCTATTAAGTCACTCTGCTGTCCTCAAGGCTCACTGGGCTCCAGCTGGTGGCAGCCGTGTCCAATCGGGACGCAGGGCGAGTGGTCCTCCCACTGGCCGCCTTTCTGGGCACATCGGTCGCTGGCTTGTTACCCGTAGTAAAGGGGTGATCACCCACATAGGGAGGAACAGGTCCTCAAGTGGACATTTTGTACCTTGTACCTTTTTCACGTGGAGAAGGAGTATTTGCATCAGAATGCTCATCCCTTGGGAGGTTAGTTTGTGGCCATCTGTGACATTTTCTTGTTTGGAAATTGTTCTTTTCTGTCTCTTGTTTTTAAAGCTTTATACGTGTAGTAGCTGAAGTAGTTATAATCTGCCACCTCTCAAAGAAGTCCCCATTGCCAGACCATTTATATGTTAATTGCGTGTGGTTTAGGGAGGAAAAGGATGTTACCTGCTCCATGATAAGCATTTTCATCTCAATGAATTCTTTGTTAGAGTTGTTTAGTCAAAGAAATAGAAACTGCAACCTACTTTGGGGAAAGATCCAGATAATGCCGTGTGGGTTTAGAACCTGGGGGCTCTACAGAGAAGTTGGATAGATAATAAAAAGAAAAAGGAAAAAAAAGAGGTTTGTTTTGAGGACAAACCAGGCAGGGATTAAAAAAAAATTAGTCAAAGACAATCTTGGCTTGTCATCATGGAGGACAAGACTTCAGGGCAGGGTCAGCCCAGCCTGCTGGGGTTCCCTTCCAAGTCCTGGGGTGGCGCGATGAGGGATGGAGGATTTGGTGCTGACCGTACCAACGGGGGCATCAAAGGGGACCCTTCATTTCCTGGTGTTTTTTGGCACCTGATCCTTGTGAAAGTGTCTCAAGCTCTTGGGATGGGGGCTTGTTTCTGAGCACAGGTCTTATTAATAGAGACCACTGTTCCCCTCTTCTAAATTACATTCCTGACTTCCTGAAAAATGGAAAGATCTGGCAACCACCAGCAGCTGCTCCTGCCCCTTTAGATGGGGCAGCGGGTGGATGATTTCTGGCTCACCAACTAGGGCAAAGGTTGACTTCTCACCTGTCTGGGAAGTTAATGAGAAGAAAGGGCGTTAATCTACAAGCACATTCATTGGCATGCGTGAGCGAGCACATGTGTCCACACACATGTGTATGCACACACATATCACCAGGATTCAGGCCTGGGGGGATTAACTGTATGGAAAGGTCACCCCTCAGCAGGTTCAGGGTGTATAATCTGAATGACAGATTTTAGAAGAGTTAATCTTGGGCAAGGTGAGGATGATCAGATTCTCAAGGCACACAGTAAAAGGTGTTTGCACCCTGTGTGTTGAAACAATGGAGTGCCTCTCTCTGGTGTGCGCAGGGCTTTGGAGCAACTATGTGGATAAGTGCAGTGACTGGACAGAGTAGGGTGGAGGGACCTGGATTTAAACCCCTGCGAGCCTGGGACATCTGGGAGCTTGATACATATTGTCTAATGACCGCTGGCCATGGGCTTGCTGGGAGGACTGATTTCTCCCCTTCTCAGCTTGCTCATCAGCAGAATGGAGACTCTGCAGCAGGGGTGACAAACTCAGATGCCCACAGGGGCCAGGCAGGCATGTAAATGAGCCACTGGACTGGATGGGAGCAGTAGAATAGGGAATGGAGGGCGCTGTGGTGAACTGGGAGGTTCCTGCCAGTCCAGGGGGGTGTCTGCATTCAACTCCAGCTGCTGGCTGCAGGGAAGGTGAGCCGAATGCTAACAGGGTTCCTGATTTTGCAAGAGAGGTTTGAAATCTGAATTCTTATATGAACTCTAATAACTTGAAATGTAGCTAATTCAGTTTTCCAAAAGCATAGTGCAGACCAGAGAAAACATACCCAGTGTCCATATTTGACCTCCAACCCTAGGTTTGTGACCTCTGGGATAAAGTCCTCTCTACCTGGCTGCTGACTGTACTTTGCTGAGTCAAGGGTATGAGGAAGAAGGCGTCACTGTGGATGGAGAATGGCTGTGAGGACGAAGTTGGGATGAAGGTGGGATGTGAGACTTGGCCCACACCATCACCAGGCCAGACAGGCAGGTCGGGACCCTGCCGGCTTCAGCTAGGGGAGCGGCAGGGCCTGGCAGGAATTGTGCATGGAGGCAGGCAGGAAGGCAAGTTGAGAAAAGGCCACGGCGGGGAGGGGAAGTGTGGGCGGC
>RJWJ010030044.1:0-20206 GCA_004363605.1 Indri indri | reverse complement strand
ACCACACCCGGGGCGAGGCTGGCAAAATGCCCACGACCGCCAACACTAGACCTGGGGCTTTCTTCTAAACTGTACTTCAGCACTCGGGCATGTTCAGATAGGGAAAACACAACTTACGTACTTCGAGATGCCATTCCTAGTGCCATCTGAGAAGGGGTATTAAGGAAACGTCCTAGTTTGGTAGGGGAACAGGCTGCTGAGGCGTGTCAGCTGCGAAGTGGAGGCTGAGCGCCAGCTCCTGTTTCTGCCTACCAAGGTGATGAGCGAGGGCTGAGGAAGGCGGCGGGGAGGAAACCAGAGGCAGAAGACGCGGCTGTGGGGTGAAAAGGATGGATCAGGGTGGTATCGAGAGCTGGCTGGCAATGGATGTCGGATGTGGAAGCAAGACGCCAAGCAGCTGTGACTTCAGAAACGAAGTCTGAGGAAAGATTCGATAAACGGCAGGAGGTAGGTAGGGAAATCGTGTGGCACAAGCCTCCCGCAAGAGGGAGACCGGTCCGGCTGCTCACAAGACGTCCCGTCTCACATTCCAGAGAGCCCGGCAGGGCGGGGCGCCAAGACTTGGACGAGACTGCGGCTCTGGGCCTCGGTGAATACGTGCAAGACGTATTGCATCTGGACATCCGTCACCAAAGAGAACATCTCCCCCTATGAAAGAAGGCGGCTTGCGTCTACAACAGAATGGGGACACCGACAGTCCTGAGGCAATAGTTTCTCTCTAAAGAAAACTTAAGCAGTTCCAGGTGAAATTACTACCTAGGTCCTTGAAAGAATACAAAGTACCGCCAGAGCAGAACAAAAAGTTTCCCGGTGAAACCGGTACTTGCTAGTAGAGCACAAGTTAAAAAATAGCTTGTATCACCACGTAGAAAAACCTTTTATTTCCAAAAACACCAAAACATCCGGTAAACACACTGAATTGGCAAAAAGAATACCACACAAAACAAGAAACACTGACCACTTTTTTCTCAGAACGACAAGCTAACTCTATTCAACACTTAACGGAGATGACAGCAAGCGTATGCCTACACCAGCAAAACTCACGTCTGTCATTTAACATAAGAAAGGTCAGGGGAAAGCGCGAACGCAGTCCCCCACTACCACAAATTATGCAGTCGAGTTTCCCACATTTGGGGAAATCGCAGAGGTCAGCACATCCGGAGTGCAATGGATAAGCCTCGCCCTGGGAAAACCACCTTCGTGATCATGGTATCTCCCCTGCCAGGTAAGTATGAGCTCTTCCCCTTCCGCCGCCATGCACCCTCGCACGCCTCACACTGTACACACACGGTCACTTGCCTCCGCGCGCTCCCCCGGCGCTCCTACCCTTCCACACGCCCGCTACACTCGCTTCCCAGAAACGCTCCCGGACTCGCGCCCACACCACGGGAACCCGATCGCGTGTACGCAGCAGGTGCCCACGCGGCAGCCCCCGCGCCGCCTCATCTGCATAGCAGACTCCCCATCTGTGATGTCACACAGGCCTGCTTCCCTGCAGCCCTCGCCCGGTCCCCTCTGCGCTCCTCAGCCCCACCCCCGGGCTGTCCAGCCGGCCAACCGGCGCGCGCGCAGCCGGTGGAGGAAGTGACGTCTACCTCTCGCTCCCTCCCTCCCGCCGCACCCGGCTGGGGAGGTGCGCCGAGTCCTGGGCCTGGTCTCGCCCAGCTGAGCGGGTTCTTAAAGTGTGTCTGCCCTGGGCCTTCTTGGTGGCTTTCTTGAAATAATGCCTTGTCATGCGTAGAATAGAACGTTTAGGATGACGAAGGGAACTGGTTCCTTTCAAATACGGTTATCTTTTCGATGTGACAGCTGTATTTATCTTTTTTCTTTTCTTTTTTTTTTGAGACAGTCTTACTATGTCGGCTGGGCTAGAGTGTCGTGGCGTCAGCCTAGCTCACAGCAACCTCGAAGTCCTGGGCTCAACCGATCCTCTTGCCTCAGCCTCCCCAGTAGCTGTAGCTGGGACTACAGGCGTGCACCACCACACCGGACTATTTTAACTACTTTTAGTAGAGGGGTGGGGGGTGTCTCACCCTTGCGCAGGCTGATCTGGAACTCCTGACCTCAAGCGATCCTCCCGCCTCCGCCTCCCAGAATGATAGGATTACAGGCATGAGCCACTGAGCCTGGCCAAGAAAGAATTGAAACCTGTGAACTAAAATAAAATCTTACAGCTTCCCCCTATACCGGGTGACTAAATGGACCCCCTCAGTAGCCAAGAGGATACCCTGAAACTGAATTGTCTGCCAGGAGGAGGGAGGTCACACATGCCTCATCATGCCTCCCTCCCTTCTTGGGGTATCCTTTGTAACTAATTAACGGGCCTAAGGCTACAAGACAAACCTGCAGGTCCTCAATTTACACAACAAATATATGTCTCAAGTATATAAACATAGCTTGTCTCTGATTAACAGACTTATCTTAAAACATTCAAGCCTTTAGACAAAAGCTTCATTTTTTTTTTTTTTTTTTTGAGACAGAATCTCACTCTCTTGCCTGGGGCGAGTGCCGTGGCGTCAGCCTAGCTCACAGCAACCTCAAACTCCCAGGCTCGAGCAATCCTACTGTCTCAGCCTCCCGAGTAGCTGGGACTACAGGCACGTGCCACCATGCCCGGCTAATTTTTTCTATATATATTTTTAGCTGTCCAATTAATTTCTTTCTATTTTTGGTAGAGACAGGGGTCTTGCTCTTGCTCAGGCTGGTCTCAAACTCCTGAGCTCAGGACGATCCGCCCACCTCGGCCTCCCAGAGTGCTAGGATTACAGGCGTGAGCCACCATGCCCTGCGGAAAGAAATTTATTAAGCAAGTATACCTCTAGACGTGGGGGGGTGTGGTGTCAAGAAAGATTTAGCAAATGACAGTTTACTGCATAAAAGGGGTAGGAGTAGACACAAGTCCCAGTGGACAGTGACTCTTGGGTCTCATTGGGTCTCTCCTTTTCTCTCTTCTGACTTCCTCATTCTTGTGTTGCCCTCTCCCTGGCCAATGACAATGTTATCTCCTCCCATCCTTCTGCCCCGAAGTCACGGCTTCCAAAACTCGGTGGGGAGGCAGATGCTAATGCTGCAATGCTAATTTATGACAATGATGGTAAAATGAAGTCAGACTCATCTGAGGACACTCTTGTACCCCATCTGCACAGTCACCTCCCATAGGACTTTCCCCAAATCGGACCAAGCAAAATGTATCTATAATACAATGGGTACAATGGCAGCTCCACCGCAGCTTTTGTTTTCATTGACCAGTAACCCTAATTTTGTTCCTGTTGTTCTTTACTACGTGAGTTCCTTCCGCCACCGTGTTCTCTATCCTAATCTCCTGCCTCAACAGTGCTGACTTCTATGTGTACTGGGCAGCAAGCACACTGTTGAGTAACACTCCTTCCTTGACCTATGGAAATGACTTGTTATTGCCGTAAGTAGCTGAGTAAATTAACCCGATAATGCTACACCTGACACTATAACTCACACCCTATAACTTAATGTAGAGCCAGTCACTAATCAGTGTTATTTCTGTCAACCATTGAGAATTCCTGACAAAGAATTTTGTGTCAGTCCACTCCCTATCTCCCTTTTTTGCCTTTAAAAATCCACTTGAAACTGTGGCTAATCAGTGTATATTCGGGGCCCCTTGAATCTATGCTCCTGGGTTGCAATACTCGAGCTTGGGCCAAATAAACTCTCTACTCATATTAATTTTGCCTCAGCTTCTTCCTTTTAGGTTGACACTTCTAGTCAGCCTGACTACACCTTATGCTGACAGCCTTCAATCAGGGCACACCTGAAGCCTTCCCTTTTTTCCACTGTAAAACTTTCCCACCCTTCTGACTGCCTTCCAGTCTCTGCTATAGGCAGCAAGGCTCTTGCCCCTCTAAGGTTCACTGAAAAAAAATCATGGACATGAGGCTGATGGATTAATAGTGTTAGGTGGCTCTCCCCTCTGTGAGCCACAGTGCACCCATATTGTGAACGGCAGCCATCTTAAAGGCAGGCTGGCCACAGCATGGCCTATGACCAAGGGACCTATGAGCCAGCTAAGTATGCATTAAGAACAGGAAAACAAAGTAATTAACTTGCAACTGATTGTTTAAATTCTCCCGGTGTATGTAGTTTAATTTCACTATGCTTGCTTAATTCATGAAAAAATGTACCTTGCCTTAACCAATGCTATCTGCTTCTGTAAGCTCACTCGCCTAAAGATTGTAATCAAACCAGGTGGTCTGAGGCTGGTCCCAGACCCCCGAGTTAATGGAAAAAAGGATGTTCTGATGTCATCTACATCCTGTTATGCTGTAGTATGATCTGTTTTTTCTCTATATGTAATCAACTAAGACTATATAAATTCCCCCTTTTCTCTACAGCTAGCTGCCACTCTCTGTCTCTGGACTCTATGCCAGAACAGGGGTGGTCGCTGGCCAGCTAATAAAGACTCACAATTAAAGACTCACCATTTGGCTCAATAGCTGGCCTTCTAATAAAGGTTCATAATTTGGCTCAGTTTCGGTCTTAGGTGGTCTTTTCTCGCACTCTGGACCATAGCATTAGGAGGAAAAGTTACAAATTTATTTTAATATGTATACATGGATGCCTTCAGAATGAAAACTCTAAAGATACAGGGGAAATTGTCCATTTTTATGCTTAGGTTAAACAAAATATGGGCATCCATGTAGAAACATGATTGGATGAAAAAGGTATGATCTAACGCTAACAGGCTGAGTGGCAAACCCAGCAAGGCCCGTCGGTCTAGAGTCTGCCTGGCCTGAGCATGCATTCCTTCCTTCTGGGTGTGCACATGGCCCTTTCTGCAATGGGGTTCTTACAGTCAAACAAAGTAGGTCAGATAATTACTTTATGGCCAGTTTTTACATAGAATAATATCAGCTTTGTGGATGGGTTTTGGGAAAAGGGGTTCTGGCTTTTATGACCTGCCTTGTGGAAGAGGGATTCTAATTTCTATGGCTAGCCTTGGGGAAGAATGGGGCTGAGAGGCAGGAGGGCAAGGAAAGTTCAGAGAAGAACTTTTGCTTCTGAGACCTTCATTTTGGGGTACTGTTTTCTGAGTCCCATCACTGCCAAAACACGAGCCCAGAGTAAACAGCTTTTGCTTGTTTTACTTGGCTGGCCTTCCTTTATTTGCAGAAGCTTCAATGTAGAATTGACAAGGACTCCCTCATTGGCCAAACTTTAGTCAGTTTCCTTGAGCACTCTTCTCTATAAAGCCTGGTCTTTGGCCTGCCAAGCACAGTTTTAGCAAAGAATCCCGTTGACCCCAGTTTAGCAAGAATTCCCCAACCTTTGATGTCTAATCAAGTTCCTCTTAGTAATTTCTGTCTACTGACACCCTCATCCTGCCTGTTACCTATAAATCCCCAGCTCTCTTTGCTATATTTGGAGTTAACCTCAGTTCTATGTTGAAATTTCTCACTCCTACTACAGTATATAGAATAAAATGTCTCCTGGTTTTATTTTATTTTTATTTTTTTATTTTTCCTAACCACTAGACTACCAGGGATGTCTCCTATTTTTAACAAATGTCCATCTCTGTGGAATGATGCTGGGTCTTTCCACACAAGCTGGTCAGATTCCCCAGAAAGTATTTCTCCACTGCTACCTGACAATGGGTCTCTCTGTCAGTATTCAGGAAATGGGGTCTGGACAAACGTTCAGCATTCAGTTGCTGCACTTTCGCCTAATCTCTCATTTTCAATAGATTGCCATGTCTTCCAGTGGCCTAACTGGCCACTATGCCACAGACCTTTGCTTTATGGTTTCCAAAGGAAAACCCTCCATTAAATGTTGTGATTTGAGCAACAAAATAATCTACTTATAAATGTTCAAATAGTCTTTGAGTTGGAGATCCCAATTTTCTCTACCTTCACAGTGTTGTGGATTATAGTTATAGATAGAAGAAGGTGATCTATTTATGCATTAAGTCCTCAAATAAAATTTCCCCAAGATATTTTTGTCAAATTTGGATGATTTGCTTCTGCCTTTGCAGAATACAAAGTGCTAACACAAGGTAAGCACTAAGGCATTGCCATGGAGGCCATGGAGGAGATGACAAAGTCCCACACCATGCCTGAGAGTTGTCCAATCATCTCTGCTGGGGCAGCAGTTTTGTATAATGCTGTGTTTGCAAAAACCCTACGAAACCCATGAAATTAGATAACAGTCTCTACTAGTGGTAAAACCAGTATGGATGGCTGGTTTGCAGTCATCTGAGTGAAAGGGTGTAAATTCACTAGGTGCTCACAGCAGGTGGAGAAAGATTTCTCACACAGAGTTCAGGACATACAGAAGTTTATTTATTTTCCCCGAGAAAGAAAGAGAGAGGTAGAGTGAGAGGGAGTGAATGGCCAAGGCACACAAATGAAGAAGTAGAAAAATGCCAAGCAGCTGAGGGAAAGCTATTTGGAGTGCTGAAGGGTAAAAATGGCTTTTTTCCCCTCTGCTTTAGCAGACTGATAACAGAAGCGGCAGCAAAGCTGTTGCAGGTGTTCCTTACTTTCTCTCTTTTCTCTGTGAGGCTGGCTCATCAGAGTCCTTGGAATCTGGTCCTGGGAGGAACTGAGGTAGAGACCTCCTGCCCCTATTGTCCACTTAAAGCTCTTCCGGCTGAGAAAAGGAAACTTAGAGATGAGTTAGGCCACAGATGTTTTCATCAAACAAAGGGGGTAGTGTAGTTGTGTTGTGAGTTTTCTCTTCAAAGGGGCAATTATGTGCTGTGAGTTTATTTCTCTTTCTGTCTGTTTGATAGTTTGTTAGGTAGGTTATTAGTAAGACCACCTTTCACGAGCCTTCTCTCTCCTTTCATAAATGTGTTTTCTCTGACATTGGATGGCTTCGAATTTTAATTGGAATGCCACCTCACAAAGATACCGTATTTGGAAGGAACCAGTTGAAAGGGCAGTCTTGCTAACAGATGCGAACTCAAATAAAATCTTAAGGCTTGCCCCCCCACACCGGCTGACT
Source organism: Indri indri (assembly GCA_004363605.1). Classification (NCBI taxonomy): domain Eukaryota; kingdom Metazoa; phylum Chordata; class Mammalia; order Primates; family Indriidae; genus Indri; species Indri indri. Next base: position 13,231 of record RJWJ010030044.1, on the reverse strand, counting down.
GAATGGACCCCCTGATGGCCAAAGGAATATCCTAAAACTAAATTGCCTGCCGGGAGGAGGGAGGTCAGACATGCCTCATCACGCCCCCCTCCTTTCTTGGGGACATCCTTTGTAACCCATTAATAGGCCTAAGGGTATGCAAGACAAACCTGCGGGTTCTCAATTTATACAACAAATATATGTTCAGTGGCTTATCTCTGATAAACAGCTCCTTATGTTAAACCATTCCAAGCGTTTAGACAAAGCTTCATGTCTTTAACCAATTACAAGTTAAAGAATCTTTAAACCCACCTATAACCTGTAAGCCCCCCTCCCTCTTGGAGATGGCCCACCTTTTCTGGCCAAACCAATGCATGCCTCCCATGTATCGATTTATGACTTTACCTGTAACCCCTGTCTCCCTGAAATGTATAAAACCAAGCTGTAACCCAGCCACAGCGAGTCCACTTGCTCAATGCTTCTTGGGTGTGGCTCCGGGTCATGGTCCTCAAATTTGGCTCAGAATAAATCTCTTTAAAATTATTTTACAGGGTTTGGCTTTTTTTCCGTTAACACAGACTAACAAGAAAAATAAATTTCTAACTGACAGCTTTTTTAGAGTGATATAAACTCTGCCTCTAACATTAGTAACAAATCTCTCTCCTACAGAGATGTTTACCTAACAATTTAAAAAAGCTGAACAAACAAAAAAGACTAAATCCTCATTGACATTCACCAGAGTTGGTCAGTTCAGATTCTAAAAGGGAGAAAAGTCTTCAGGAGAGAAAACAAGTAAACGACCTGATCAACTGTCGTTAAAATTCACTGCCTGTAAAAAGTTTTTCTGAGTTTGTTTGAACAGCCTTGGAGAGTTCCTGGACAGACAACATAGACACAAGCTTCCCACCTCCTCAAGGAGAAACACCAGAGGCCTCCTGCTATCAGGAAAAAAAAAAACATCAACTAATTTCTGTTATCAATCTGCTACGTGAAAAACAAAAGAGGATGAACTCAACAGTTTCTCAGCAGTCTTCTGCTAATTGGACTATGATGGTAAATTTCCCCCTACCCGTCCTGAGCCTGCCCTGATAAAGAGTCAGAGTCGTTTCGCCTCAGCGCCAGCGCCTCTTTTATTTCTGGTGCTGTGCCCTCCTTTTCTTCAGAGAAAGAGTAAAATGAACTTTGTGCTTCTTTCTATCCTAAACTTTGTCTAAAAAAAATCTGTCTCACCTATGTGCAAACTGCAACCCCTAACACTGGCTCCCTTTGTCATGCTAAACGTTCTATTCTACACATGAAAAGCCACTATTTTACGAAGGGTACACAGGCTTATGCAGGCCGCCAGGAGGGACCCAGAAGGCACACAGCTTAAATAACTCGCTGAGTCAGGCAAGACCTGGCCCGGGACTCGGCGCACCGCCCCAACCCGGGAGGGAAGGAGCGAGAGGCAGACGTCACTTTCCCCACCTGCTGCCCGCACGCCGGTTGGCCGGCTGGACAGCCCGGGGGCGGGGCTGAGGAGCGCAGAGGGGACCGGGCGAGGACTGCAGGGAAGCAGGCCTGTGTGACATCACAGATGGGGAGTCTGCTATGCAGATGAGGCGGCGCGGGGGCTGCCGCGTGGGCACCTGCTGCTTAAACGCGATCGGGTTCCCCTGGTGTGGGAGCGAGTCCGGGAGTGTTTCTGGGAAGCGAGTGTAGTGGGTGTGTGGAAGGGTAGGAACGCCGGGGAGCGCGCGGAGGCAAGTGACCGTGTGTGTACAGTGTGAGGCGTGCGAGGGTGCATGGTGGCGGCAGGGGAGTAGCTCATACTTACCTGGCAGGGGAGATACCATGATCACGAAGGTGGTTTTCCCAGGGCGAGGCTTATCCATTGCACTCCGGATGTGCTGACCCCTGCGATTTCCCCAAATGTGGGAAACTCGACTGCATAATTTGTGGTAGTGGGGGACTGCGTTCGCGCTTTCCCCTGATCTTTTTTTCGGTTTAAAGATTAGATTTTCATAGTAAAAAAGATTCTGTAGGCTTATGCAGTTAAACTAGCCACTGCTTCGGACAGAGATGGCGAAAAAGGAAAAATCCGTCGTTATGCTGGTTTTTGTCGTTATGGAGATTGTGTTTATCATTCTGCTAGAAACGCTTTAATTTTTGGTTTTTAGTTTTGTAAGAACGCTGACTTCTCGTATTTATGATTCTTTGCTGTGGTTTATGGGGTTTTTTTTCCCCTTGTTTTTAAAGTAGGGTCTTATTCTGTCGTCTTGAGCCATAATGTTTAAATAATTTTGTAGTTTTTGATAGTGATAGGGTTTTGCTTGGTCTCCTGATATCCAGCAATCCTCCCGCCTCACACTCCTAGAATGCTGGGATTACAGGCGTGAGCTACCCTCAGGGCCTTAATTTACTCTTTATGTTTTTTTTTCAGGGGTAGAGGGCTTGTTGGTTGCTGTAGCGGGTCTCCCAGCTCAATTAAACTGGACACCTCGATGGGCTGTCCTGGACGGTTCACAAGGTTGGTTCGCTTCTGACGGTTCGTGAAAACCTTTGTGTTTTCAGGGCTTTAGGAGTTCTTTCTTACACTATACACCGCTGGTTTTTCACTACAGGCTTCAGGGGAACATGTTTTTTCAATTACAGGCTTTGGGGGTTTCCTCGATTCATGGTTTCACTTGGTCGTGCCTGTTGCTTACTTTAATTGTTAGAGCTTGATATTTTACAAATTCGACTTCTTAAAAGGATGTTCCTAAAGCACTCTTTAACGTTTCTAATAATGTGGGAGCTTACACCAGATTGGATGTAACACAGCCCGGCTGCAATCCTGTGCAGACACTCTTATGGACAAACTGGATGCGTGGAACCCACAAGGAAAGGACTAGATCTGCCTGTGTCTCTCATCACTTCCAAACTTTCAACCTTAATGGTAGGAGTAACCTGCAGGGGATGCTCTTCGTCAAGAAGCAAAACACTCATCAGTCCTAGGGTCAGGGAAGCTGAAAAAAAAAAAAAACTGGGAGCAGCTGCAGTTGCTGCAAGCCATCCTGCCGCCCTATGCCCACAAGGTGAGCCAGCAGGTAAATGACAAGATATATGATCTGTAAATAAGCCTCATGCCCTGCCCTACCATTCCCAGGGCACAAAAGAGTAGGGCCAGCCACTTGAATTCCACCTTCCAAATGTATCCTTTGGCCCAAGCTAACCTAGAACTATGTAGGGATGGGAATTCTGGAACATATGTGTCCAGATTAGCAAAATTGACACATTACAAATCCACCAGTCTACCTCTCATTGACTTGACATCCATGTACACCTTCTTCCTCCTCCTCCTCTCTCCTCCTTGTAAAACCATACTTACTTAACTTTCCAATAAAGACAATAGTAAAATCATACTTTTCTCATTCAATGAAAATATGCCAACTCTTTCCCCAAATGAGCATAAAGTCTCTTATTTATCTTTAAATGATGTTCATTCCTTTTCTAGCTGAGTCACATTTCACACTTGATGTCCTCTAACTTGAATACTGAGATAAAAAGTTAACTACTAATGAGCACATGTTATCTTGTAGGGGGATGGGACAGGAGAAGAGAAAAATATTGGTTAATATATACCCAAATGTATTCATCTCAAAATAAAGAAGACATACCCATAACTATTACAGTCTTCATTTCTGCAACTGTCACTGGCAGTATTTATTTTTCTCTATCTACTAGGGCTCAATAGAGAAAGAAACATGTTTTCTTCACCACCACCCCCATTTTGTTTTTTATTTGTATATATTCATGGAGTACAACTGCAATTTTGCTACATTGATATATTGCGTGGTGGTGAAATCAGGGCCTTCACTGCATCCAACACTGGAGCAAGGTACATTGTACCCACCAAGCAACATGCCATTTAACTGCAGCAGACCAATCTGGTTTAACTTTTATGTAAAGAAGTTGTAAGATGTTTTCTTAGTTGCCATGGACCCCCAGGTTTAAGATCACATAACCTGAGCATGCTCAGATGAACCAAGCGTGCAATCACAGGCAGAGCCTAAGTGCTCAGACCCAGGGGTGGGAACTGAATTAAGAAGCATACACTACATGGCAGATACAGGATCCAATCAGATTGAGCCCTGGCATCACTCCATGGCAAGATCCTAACAGATCATGCCTCATTACCCTCTGACTATAAAACCTGCCCCAACCCCTAGCTTGGGAGAGACAGATTTGAGTCCCACTCCTGTCTCCTTGTTTTGGCCGCCTAACAGTAAACCTTTCTTGCTGCAAAAACCTGGTGCTTCAGTGTTTGGCTTTACTTAACATGCAGGCAAATGAAGCCAGCTTGTTTCAGTTACACCATTGTCCATCATTCCACACTCTGCTTCCATGTGTACAGATTATTTAGCTCCCACTCATAAATGAAGACATGTAGTACTTGTTTTTCTGTGTCTGAGTTGTTTCACTTAAGATAATAGCCTCCAGTTCCATTTATATTGCTGCAAAAGACATGATTTCATTCTTTTTAATGGCTGAACAGCATTCCATTGTGTATATATACCACATTTTCTTTATCCAGCCCTCCATTGATGGACGCACTGATGTTGATTCCATATCTTTGCTATTGTGAATAGTGCTGCAGTAAATATACTAGTGCAAGTATCTTTTTATATATTAATTTCTTTTCCTTTGGGTAGATACCCAGTAGTGGGATTGCTGGATCATATGACAGTTTTACTTTTAGTTCTTTGAGAAATCTCCGTGTTTTAGAGATTGCATTAGTTTACATTCCCACCAACAAGTGTGTAAGAATTCCCTTTTTTCCATATCCTCATCATCTGTTTTTTGAATAATAGCCATTCTTATTGGTGTAAGATGATATCTCATAGTTTTAATTTGCATTTCCCTGATGATTGATGATACTGAAATTTTTTCATATCCTTGTTGGCTGTTTCTCTTCTTTTGAAAAATATCTATTCATGACTTTAGCCTGTTTTTTAATGGCGATTATTTTTTGTTGAATTGTTTGAGTTCTTTGTAAATTCTGCATATTAGTTCCCTATTGGATGTATAGTTTGCAAATATTTTCTCCCATTCCATAGGTTTTGTGTTCACTCTGCTGATTGTATCTTTTACTGTGCTTTGTAGTTTGAGTCCCATTTGTCTATTTTTGTTTTTGTTGCTTGTGCCTTTGAGATCTTAGTCATGAATTCTTTGTCTAGACCAATGTCCAGAAGTTTTCCCTAGGTTTTCTTCTAGTATTTTTACAGTTTTAGGTGTCACATTCAAGTCTTTAATCTATCTTGAGCTGATATTTGTGTGTGGTGAGAGATAGGGATCCAGTTTCATTCTTCAGCATATGGCACTCCAATTTTCCCAGCACCGTTTATTGAAAAGGGTGTCCTTTCTCCAGTATATGTTCTTGTTCACTTTGCCAAAGATCAGTTGGCTATAAGTATGTGGCTTTATTTCTGGGTTCTCTATTCTGTTCCATTAACCTATGTGTCATTGATCTATGTGTAGCATGCTGTTTTGGTTAGTGTAGCCTTATAGTACAATTTGAAGTCAGGCAGTGTTACGCTTCCGGATTTGTTCTTTTTGCTCACAATTGCTTTGGCTTTGGGGGCTCTTTTTTGGTTCCATATGGACTTTAGAATTGATTTTTCTAACTCTGTGAAAAATGACATTGGTATTTTTCTAGTGATTGCATTGAACCTGTAGATTGCTTTGGACAGTGTGGTCATTTTAATGGTGTTACATATGATCCATGAGCATGAAATGTTTTCCATTTGTGTCACCTATAATTTCTTCCATCAGTATTTTATAGTTTTCCTCGTAGAGCTCTTTCACCTCCTTGATTAAATGTATTCCTAGGTATTTTAGGTATTTTACAATATTTATTTTTGTATCTGTTGTAAATAAGATTCTAGTTTATGAGGGTTCTGATTTCTTCACATCCTCAGCAACATGTGTTATTGTCTGTCTGCTTTTTTCTTTTCTTTTCTTTCTTTCTTTCTTTTTTTTTTTTTTTTTTTTTTTTTAGACAGAGTCTCTCTCTGTCTCCTGGGCTAGAGTACAGTGGACTCATCATAGCTCACTGCAGCCTCAAACTCCTGGGCTCAAGCCATCCTCCTGCCTCAGCCTCCCAAGTAGCTGGGACTACAGGTGCTTGCCACCAGCTGGGCTAATTTTTCCATATTTTGTTCAGACAGGGTCTCACTTTTGCTAGTCTTGAACTCCTGGCCTCCAGCAATCCTCCTTCCTCGGCCTCCCAAAGTGCTAGGCATGAGGTACCCGACCCAGGCTTGATTGCACTACTTTTGATCAGTAAGAGAGACCTAGGTAGTGGATAGAAACTGTTGTGCAGAGGTGGGGTTGGCTAGGGGAGCAACTCTATTCTCTCCCAGGCCTCTTGGTCTCTCTCTGTTCATTTCCACGCAGACAGAACCCCAGGCTTTGATGGAAAGAAAGAACGTCCAGGATAAAAGGGTCTTTTTCAATCCACTCTAAAAGGTGCCACTGAGATTTACCACGGATCTACTCCCTTAGTCCTGCTACTCAAATTTTCGAACTTTCCACAATTGTGGGTGCCTTTCTCCAGTCATTAGGCACAAGTGACAGTTCACAGGGCCCAAGAGCACACTCTGTGCCTCCGCTCTTCCCTTCCTCAAGCAAGCCTCGGGCGTTCTTCTCCTCTTCTCTGGAGGCTGTTGAGAAGATAAGAAAAGTAGGCCCACAGGACATGCATATTGATAAGTACAGAATTAGCCATGTTTATTATTGAGGGAAAAAATCAAAATAGCTCCAAGGCTATAGAGGACTTTCAACTGTTTATATGGAATTAAAGCTATGGTTGTTATACATTATCCTACTTTTAGTAAACAGCATTACTCAATTTGTGCCAATAATGCTATTAAGCTTACTGCTGTTCTAGTTCTTCAGAATTCTTTATCAGTACCTGCTACGGATGCTGCGACAGTGCACCTACTTGAGACAATACAAACGGGTTAGTCGCAGTCTCCATCACTCCTCTGTAAGGCACAGGGCGCAGTCGGCTCCTGGGCGGGGAGGGCTGTGGTGGAGTCGCGGTCCCTCGCCCCAGTCCCTCCCGGGCAGTGGTTTATTGTATTTCCTCCCCGCTGGTGAGGCTCAGGGTCTGTGCAAGCCCGCCATCCTGCTATGGCGCAGGCCCAGGTCTGCACGCCAGCAGTCGCCAGGTGCAAATCCAAAGGATGAATCTCAAGGCATTGCCAGCTTTAATTAAACATTTAAAAGAGGAACATCTGTTTTCAGATTCTAGAGCACCAATCACACATAATTACTCGGCAAGGCCGACAGGAGGCTGAAGGAGAGTGACGGAAATTACTTTTTTTTTTTTGGAGACTGCTCTGTTGCCTAGGCTGCGGTGCAGTGACATCATCACAGCTCACTGCAACCTCATACTCCTGGGCTCAAACCTCCTGCTTCAGCCTCCCGAGTAGCTGGAACTGCATGCACGCGTCATCATGCACGACAAGCTTGTTATAACCAAGCTAATCTCGAACTCCTGGGCTGAAGAAAATCTCCCGCCTTGGCCTCCCAAAGAGCTGGAATTAAAGCGTGAACCACTGCGCCCGGCCCTGATCAAAATCATTCAACGAAAATAGACTCAAGGCATGTTCGTTTTCTGCTGGCATTTTTCTTTAGTACCCCTCCTTGTGCCCTCCCCCCTCACCAGGCTGTCCTGACTCCCACCCACCTTCCTCTTCTCCTCTTCAGCTTTCCCTGTTCACTCCCTACCCAAGGACCGACGACCCCACGCTGAGGCTGCTGCCCTGTCCAAGGTGGGAGGCTTAGTTCGGTTCCAGTGCTCTATGTGTCCAAAATTGGAACCCTTGCTGGATTCCAAATCAGCTCCGAGAATACAAGAACCGCTGCCTGTGAGAAACAGTTCAAGACTTCACATTCCGGAGTTCCTCGTAGGACCAGAAGCTTAAAGCCCACCCTGGAATTCTTGGTTCTAAAATCCTGCGGTGGGATGCCTGCATTCATCGAGCGTTTATCGGACACCCACTAGGTGCCGGGTTGGCCCTGGGTGCAGGGCTGCACTGTATGCAAACCCCAGGTTCCTGCGGGGTGGAGCCCCAACCTTAGAAGGCCTGAGGGTGGTGCGGTGAGGGCACCGCCAGTCCTGGTCCTTCCCACGCGCGTCCGCCTGCCCAGGCCTTAGGAGAATATCTGTGAGTCCGAAGAGTGAAGCGGAGCTAAGAAGGGGAAAGTGGGTGACTTCGGCAGGAGAAGCTGCTATCGGTCGTCTCCTGTGGCGGGGCGGGGCGGGTAAGGCTGCGGATCTGGCATCAGGCTGTCTGAGTACCCCAGCCGACTCCTGCCAGATATATTGTCCAAACGTGCACAACGACACAACTCTTGGCCTCAGTGTCTCCCGCGTCCCTGGTCTCTCGAAGGCTCGGAGTTGGACAGGCCACAAAGACATAAGGATATTTGCAGCCAGAGGTTAAAAATAAATTTCTGGGATCAGCAATTGAGTAAAATACATCGGGTTTTGGAGTGTCTATGGCACAATTGGTTAGCACGTTTGGCTGTTAATGGAAAGGTTGGTGATTCGAGCCCACCCAGGGACGTGGCCTTTTACTTGATCAAGGTCCTTTCTAGCTACTTAAAAGCAACTTCGGGTTTTCTGTTAAAGAAAACCTCTGGACATCTATCGGTTGTAAATCAGATGCCAAAATATGATGCGTCAAGACTCAAGTTCCACAAAACTTCCTAAAAGGAGAAATATTTCAGCAAAAGTGGTTTTTCAACAGATCCCATGTCTGGGGTTTCAGAGCTTACCCCCAGAAGCACTGCACATATTCTCCCACTTCTGGAAGCTGGTACATCCCTGGAAACCTGAAAATTCCAAGGATAGAACATAAGAAAACCCCAGTCTTGTGGTGGAGCCTCAAGTTCTGAGTGGAAATATTCATTCTGTCAGGATGTAACTTTGAACAAGTTACTAAGTTTTCTGTACCTCCATTTTTTCATCTATAAAAGAGAGCAAAAGTGTTTTAGGTATTTTCCTAATGGGTTATTCTAACATTTAATGAGAAATTCACATAAAGCATATGGGCACTTAATAAATGTTCATTAAACGTTAGCTACTATAATTATTTTCAGTGGGATCATCATCACCATTTTCATTATTTACCTCAGCCTTTATTTATTTATTTACTTACTTATTTATTTATTTATTTATTTATTTTGAGACAGAGTCTCACTCTGTTGCCTGGACTAGAGTGCCCTGGCATCAGCCTAGCTCACAGCAACCTTAGACTCCTGGGCTCAGGTGATCCTCCTGCCTCAGCCTCCCAAGTAGCTGGGACTACAGGGTATGTGCCACCATGCCCGGCTAATTTTTTCTATGTATATATTTTTAGTTGTCCAGCCAATTTCTTTCTATTTTTAGTAGAGATGGGGGTCTGGCTCTTGCTCAGGCTGGTCTCGAACTCCTGAGCTCAAACGATCCACCCGCCTCGGCCTCCCAGAGTGCTAGGATTACGGGCGTGAGCCACTGCGCCCGGCCTTACCTCAGCCTTTTAAACAACTGCATATCTTTTCATGGTATGCATGGACCATCGTATATTTAAGCATTCCTCAGTTGATGGGCATGAAATTGTTTCTAATGTTTGTTCTTATAATTATTCAGGGAACATCCTGATACCAATATCCTTTATCACTTGCGCAAAGATTTCCTAAAATAGATTCCTAGAAGTGGACTTGCTTGATCAAATATTTGTGCATTTCTAATTTTGCTAATTCATGCCTAATTGACCGCCAAGAAGTTGTACCTAGTCATATTTCCACATTCTAAGAGAATACTCTTTTCTTGGCAACAGTATCTAACATTTAATAACAGTACAAACCTATCCCTTTTGTTTGGGGAATGTTATTGTTTGTTGGCCTCACACATTGCTCTGAATCTTATAGGTGAGGGGCTGGTGCTGTGATGTTTTCCTTTGTTCTCTTGTCCCCTGAGAATTCTGGGAAAGTGGTTCACAAGAAAGACTTGAGGTTCGATTCACCTGACTGTAAAGGTGATGACAATGGGTGTTCCCACTGTTCCTGTGACAGAGAGCCAAAGAAAGCTTCAGCTGCTGAAGAATCCAGAAGTATCCCTCCAAAGTGGGACTTTTTATTTGGCTCAGTGTTGGTCCTGAGCCAAATAAAAATTGGAAAGGGGAGACTTTAAATTTTCATTGGATTGAGATTTTAGATAATGGATCTTTTTTCTTGTTTTCTTATGGCAACAAAAGGACAGATTGCATTCTTGGAACTTTATTGGGTGAACTCAATAATAGTGGTTATTCTACTGCTCTTGTGGAATTGTTTGTCTATGCTGGCCTGTGGTGCTTGCTATGAGACATCATCTGGTGAGCATCATCTGGTGGGCAAGTAGCTAAAGAAAACCTGTCAGAAAATAAAATAGAGGGAATTGAGTCCAATATCTGTCTGTCTCTACAAGATCCTGTTGCAGTGGTCCCTACACCTATCACCATGGCCACCCTTGAGTAAAGTCTGTTTTGCTATCTTTTTTTTTTTTTTTTAAAGCGAAGAAAATAGAAGATTTACCTAGGGATAAGTAAAGTCTTATTTTGACCCTTTCAGAGGTTTGGATGTCTTTGGAAGTCAGCTCAGGCTGCCATAACAAAATACTATAGACTGGGTGGCTTAAACAACAAACAGACTTGGGGTAAAGTGGAGTGCAGTGATGCCGCCATCATAGCTCACTGCAACCTCCAACTCCTGGGCTCAAGGGATCCTCCTGCCTCAGCCTCTTGCATACCTGGGACTACAGGCATGCGCCACCATACCCAACTAAGGGGTCTCTCGCTCTTGATCAGGCTGATTTTAAACTCCTGACCTCCCACCTCAGCCTCCCAGAGTGCTAGGATTACAGGTGTGAGCCGCCATGCTTGGTCAAACAACAGATACTTAATTCTCATAGTTCTGGAGGCTGGGATCAAGGTGCCAGCAGATTTGGTTCTTGGTGAAGGCTCTCTTCCTGGTTTGCAGACAGCAACTTCTCACTATATCTTCACAAGGCAGAAAGGTGGTAACATAAAGAGACATTCCTCAAGAGTCTAAAATGCCCTTCATAGTGACTGGATTGCAAGGACTTGACAACAGTCACATAAAGGTGGAAGAAGAAATTGTCCTGTAGTTCACTGATCTTTGCCTTCTAGAGGAATCAGGGCAAGTGCATATGCATATGTGTGTGTGTGTGTGTGTGTGTGTGTGTGTGTGTGTGTGTGTGTGTGTTCAATAGAAAATCAAGGGATCATAGAAAGGCACACACGGTAGGAAAATTCTCAATTCTCATCTCTACTCAAGCTCCGAGTTCCCAAAGGGAGAAAAAATACTAACCTTTTTTTTTTTTCTTACAAGCATGACTTTGTTACTTTTATGATAACAAGAAATCACCCACTTTATAAGTAATATTAAAAACTCCAGACAAACCAGGCTATATTCACCTGCTGTGACTCAACCACAGGCTGCTAAAGCCACAAGGCAGGTCATTAACTTACAATCACAACCTGTCACCTGAGCTTAGGCAGGTCACAGTCTCTATGGACTTAAAAAGCATCATGGGCCAGGCCTGGTGGCTCACGCCTATAGCCTATAATCCTAGCAATCTGGGAGGCCGAGGCGGGAGGATCACTTGAGGTCAGGAGTTCAAGACCAGCCTGAGCAAGAGCGAGACCCTGTCTCTACTAAAAACAGAGAGAAATTGGCTGGACAACTAAAAATATACAGAAAAAATTAGGTGGGCATGGTGGCGCATGCCTGGAGTCCCAGCTACTCGGGAGGCTAAGGCAAAAGAATTGCTTGAGTCCAGGAGTTTAAGGTTGCTGTGAGCTAGGACACCATGGCACTCTAGCCTGAGCAACATAGTGAGACTGTCTCAAAAAAAAAAAAAAAAAAAAGCATCATGATCCAGAAGTTTATAGGATTTTCTTTCCTTTTTTTCTTCCTTCTTGAGACAAGTTTTTTCGGGCATTACATATACACACACTCTTCCCACTCCTCTATCTTTCCAATGATGATGGTTTATTTTATGGGTTAACTTGGCCAGGTTATGGAACCCAAATATTTGGTCAAACATCAGTCCATATGTTGCTATGAAGGTATTTTTTTTTTAGATGTGGTTAACATTTAAATCAGTAGACTTTGAGTAAAGCAGATTACCCTCCAAAATTTGGGTGGACCTCATCTATTCAGTTGAACATCTTAAGAGAAAAGGACAGGAAGAGGGAATTCTGGCTTCAAAATGCTTTCAGACTCCAGCTGCAAATCAATAATTCCCTGGGTCTTCAGCGTACCAACCTATCCTGCAGATTTTGGATTTGCCAGCCTCCTCAATAATGTGAGTCATTCCTTAAAATAAAACAATTTCTCTCTCTCTCTCTCTCTCTCTCTTTATACACACACACACACACACACACACACACGCACACACATATATATCTCCTGTGGGTTCTGTTTCTCTGGAAAACTATGACTAATGTACCAATATAGTTGTATCGTAATTTTGATGAGAACGATGATTATATTACTGTAATATTATTTTGTATTATATTAATATATCAATATATTTTTAAATATATTAATATATAATTGCATAAATTATTTTATTAATAAATTATATTAACAGATGAGCTACATAATTTAATGTGATTTTTGTACAATATTTTATTTTTCCATTTGTTTAGTTTTCCATGTATTTATTACTGAATTATAGCCGATTGCTCCCCAGTTTTGTAAACCTCCCCTCAGCACATAGAAATAAATACACAATCTTTCTTCTCCCACCCCACCCAGGCACAGTCACATTTCTACCCGCTCCATTCTGGATTGGACTACTTGATCTTCAGGCCAATATCCTGCAGTTGTTACATGATATCTCTCTTTACTTCACCGTCTTGGGATGTCCATAGCCTCTTTCTTTTGTTGGATCCCCTGCTTCATGGATCTCAAGTGGTCTTCTTTCTTTACTTACTCCTTTCTTTTCTTTTGTCTTTTCTTTTCTTCTTTTCTCTTTTCTTTTCTTTTCTTCTTTTTTCTTTTCCCTTTGGCAGGGTCTTGCCCTAAAGTGCAGTGGCATGATCATAGCTCACTGTAACCTCAAACTCCTAGGCTCAAGTGAGCCTCCCGCTTTGGCCTCCCAAAGCTCTAGGATTACAGGCCTAAGCCACTGCACCTGGCCTATCCTTTTTTTTTTTTTTTTTTTTTTTTTTTT
>RJWJ010030043.1:0-20190 GCA_004363605.1 Indri indri | reverse complement strand
GCCAGGTGGGACCATGTGGTGTCCTGGAAGCCAGGGGAGGAAAGTGTATCTAGGAGGAGAAGGGAGGCTCAGCGAAGTTCAATGCAGCTGATAAGTCAAGAAAGAGGATGGGAAATGGCTGTCTGATTTGACAACATGAAGGTCGCTTGTGACCTTGACAAGCACTGTTCCAGTGGAGCGGAAGGGATTAAAGCCTGATCAGTGTGTGCTCACAATGAAATGGGAGAAGAGGACTTGGGGACAGCAAAACAGAAAATTCTATCTACATGTTTATGGTCTGTTCACCTTAGCACGGAAGAGCCACAAGAGCCAGGATAAAAAATAAAAACCCACCCCAGGACCTTGGGGTATCTTATTTATTTCTGTATCCCACTGCCCAGCACACTGTATTTATTAAACCATGTTGAATATTGTGTTAGCCAATATCTCCTTCAAATGTGGGAGCCCAACATTTTTCAGTTTGGTTACACCAATAAAGACTAGAGAGGAATAAGGCAGGAATAGAATTCTCTGGTTCCTTCCAGCTCTAAAATTCTATGGTTGTGTAACTCGGGGTTTTGTCAACCACCCTTGTATTAATACAGTAATGAATTTAATTAGCTGTTTGTTTATTCATCTTGGCAAGCAACTGTTAAATGAAATGGCTGGAATAAGTGTTCCATTCATAAATTCAACAAACATTTGTTGAGTGTCTACAATGTATTAGGTGGTATAGTATTGTCCCATTTAATAGATGTTTAAGAGCAGAGGGCCTGGGGTGGGAGAGGATGGTCAGGAGAGGGGATGGGGATATCCCACCGCTAATGCTCCAGGAAGTCTGATGTGGTTGGTGTTACTTGCTTACAACGAGGAGGGAAGAGGCCTCCTGAGCGGAGGGGGTTGCAGAGCTGCAGCTGCAGGGGACACAGAGCAGCATTCACCAAGGCATAATAAGCAGCCTCTCTCTGCTTCACCACTTAGTAGCCTAGGGCCGCCACGCAGAACCGCTGTTGCAGGCGGTGGGAGGAGAGGAAGACGTGGTCCACAGGTCCACTCTGCCACATTTAGGGCCAAGCTGTAGTTGGACGGTGCCTTTGGGTTTTCTCTGCATGATCCCTGCTTTTTGCTGTCATAAGGCCCTGTCAGGCAGGGCAGGATTTACCAGTTGCATTCAAGGCAAAGAGAGCACGGCTCGGAGCATTGCAAAACCTGAGGGTGAGGGGCAGAATCAGGACAAGAACCTAGGGGTTCTGACCCCAGGTGCCTGCCCCAGGAATAATGGAAAGAACGTGGATTCTATAGTTCACTCCTGGAGGAAATAAACTCCATTTGATTACCGCCCTCCCTCCGTCCTTTACTGAAACAAAGTACCTCAGTTTCCTCCTCTGTAAAATAGGGAGAAAAATGTCCTCCTTACAGGGGTCCTTGCAAGATCAGGGGCATAACGTGAGTGAAAGCGCTTGCTAACATACAAAGTACTCTCCAGACATTTATAACGGTTATAAATCACCAGGCCAAGCTTCCTCTTGCAATTATAGATTAGGCGCTCCCACCCACCTGACCTTGTTCCACTTTTCACTCATTTTCTCCGTCCCGCCCCCTCCAACAAAGAGAGGAAGTGAGAGACGAAGAGGCACCGGCGTCTAAGCCGGGGTTTAGCCGGCCCTGGGTACCTCTCAGCCCTCGCCGCCCCGGGCGCGAGGAGGGTCGCCCCGCCCGGACTACATTTCCCAGCAGCCCTTTCGCGGCCCCTGAGGCGGCAGCAGCGAGGCGCATGCGCCCTGTGCCGCCACGCCTGGTCTCCGGGACGCCAGTGCAAACAGGTTTTGCCTCGCAGAGCCGGCAGGTCCTGGCACAGCGGCCGGTGCGGTAGCGGGCTCAGGTGTACCGTACCTCTGGTCAGTGCCATGATCCGGCAGGAGCGCTCCACATCCTACCAGGAGGTACGAGGGAGTGGGAGACGTACGGAAAGTTTCTTGTGAGGCGGAGGAGCGGCGTCCCGGGCGTCTGGGCGGGTGGGGTGCGGGGGGCGCCCGGGCTGCGCGCGGCCGAGGGCTCTTGAGAGGGACGCGGGGAGCGCGTCCTGGGAGGGGTCCCCGCGTGCAGAGGAGCGGCGGAGGGGGCAGGAAGGAAGCGGGGCGGCGGAGCGGGCGCCCAGCCTCCTCCGGATGCTGCCAGTCGCTTGGCCGAGGGATGGAGCCAGGTCCCCGGAGCCGCGACCCGTAACCAGCAGGTGAATGATTAAAGCCACCTCAGGAGCGACACCCCCTGAGGAGCCTGGCGTTGTCTGCAGCAAGTGGAAGCTCCCGCGCCCTCCTTCCAGCGAGAACACATGCACGATGTGCATTAGTCTTTCTCCAAACCCAAGGCCTCGCGCCCCCCCGGGGGTGGTTAGTGACAGGAATAATTATCTCAGGTTTTGGTGGCTACTTAACTTTGAAAAAGTGCTTTCACCGACAGTGATGGTTCTGGCACCTCTCCATCTCTCTCCCGCCAGTGTCACCCCCTCCCCAGCTTTATCACTTTCCAGTTCTTTGTCTTTTGTCTGTCCTGGGCTGGAGGCTGCGCTTCCAGCTTTTCCTTCAGACCATCTCTTCCTCCTGACTCCCCCTTTCTTAGTGAAACCGGTCTCCTCCTCCTCTTCTCAGGTGCCAGACCTTGTTCATCTTTGCTGACCTTCCTCTCCTGTGCGCCTTTGCTTGCCGAGGTCAGGCCGTTCCACATAGTCCTCCCGCAGTCTGGGTCCCTGTGTTCGCTCTAATCACCCGAATGCGATACACCGTTGCCACCTCTCCCCTCAGTCTTTCTTACACTCTCCAGATTGGCTTTGAGGCCCAGCCTTGACCCCGGAACATTCCCGTGTTCATAGACCTCATGCCGCCCTTGGTCTGTCCGGACCAGTCCAAACTTCAAGCTTTCAAAGCTCTGTGCAGCTCAGCAGCTGTATCTCCCATTACCGTTGCCATCTCCTCAGCCACCTCGTTTCTGACCACTCTGGAAACTCACCGTTTTAAAACATGCTCCTGGCTTTATGCTCGTGCTCATAACCATTTCTTCTTTAACCCTCTCCCAAGCTCTGTTGGGTAAAATGCCCCCAGTAGTCAAGGGCCACCTCAGGTCCCACCTGCTCTGTGGGGGCTGACTTTCCCGACCAGTCTTGAATCTGCCTGTCCGTCTCCTGTGAACTTGCTGCTTTCTGTTTTGATCAATAATTATTGATCTGCACCTCTCCCTTCGTAAATGATTATAATTCGCAGAAGGGCTTTGGGGAGTATGTTAAAGCAGGTGGGTAGCTCCACAGTAGAAGGGGAAGCCATGTTGAAGGCAGATGAGATTTGCCTAAGGCTTGCCATTTTTTTATAACCTTGGCTGGAATCTGGCCTTGGACAGATTTCTGTATTTCTCCTCTCATTTCCCCTTAATCCCATCTGTTTCCTTTATCTAAAAGGAGCCTGATGGATTTTAACCATGCTGTGGATTTCACAGGCCCTAGATTCCATGCCCTAGACTGTGGGGCAATCCTGGGGAATGAGAAAGTTTTCAGGTTTAAAGGGAAGTAGAGCATAGTGGGTAAATACTAGGTCTTTGAAGTCAAAAAGCCACTTTCCTGTCCTGGCTTTGCTTCTTGCCATTTGTGCGACTTTTGTCAAGTCACTTAACTTTCTGAGCCTTAGTTTCTTTATTTGAAAATGAAGATAATGGTAGTCCCTACCCCTAGGGTTGTTGTGGGAATTAGATGAGTCGATATGTGGAAAGTGCTTGGCTCAGCACCTGGCAGGTAGTGACCCCTCGGTGAATGATAGCTCTTGTTAACAGGGTATGGGTAGCTCTTACTTCTAGGGAGGCTTGGGGTCCTGGCTTAACAGGACTATGTCCCTCACCATCCACACAGCCTGCAGGATCTCTTCACGTAGCAGGGCTTACAAGATGTTTATTAAAATATAGCAGTTGTTCTGCTTGCAGCGATAAGGCCAGAGGTGGAGTCATTTGCCCTTTGGGGGCATGCCCATGGTGGAAGGCTCTGGAAGGTCCCCCTCCCCTTGCCTTCCCAGAGGTCTGTTGTGAAGTCCCTATCTCTCCCCTTCTTCAGAGGAAGAAGGCTGCCCACACAATGGCCTGCATCTTTCTTGCCTGGATCATTCTGAGAGTGGACCTAGTTCCAAGTTAGGTTGCTTTACTGAAGGGAGATTTTGGCTTTGGAGGATGGGGTATGCCGAGATTTGGCCAAGGGCTGGCAAGGAGGTGGGCTCATCATGGCTGTGGGCAGTCAGAAAGGGTGTTACCACCTGGGTCAGGGTGAACCTATATGAGGCTTGGTTCAAAGAACTTTGAGCCTTCCCAGGACTAACACCCTCCTCTCCCTTTGGCCAGTGAGACCTCTTGGGACCTCGTTAGCTGTCCTCCCACTAGCGGCCTGTGTCTCATGGTGCCATCTCCAGCCTCCCAGCCGTCTCCTACTCGTTTTTCTTTTCTTTTGTGCTTCGAGGGCTTTAAATTGGAGGTTTTGCCTGAATCTAAGGGGCAGGAGTGGAGATGTGGAGAGTAGATGGAAGAATAATAGATGCATAAGAGCTGTTTTTTAACTCAAGTCTCTTGGAGGCGAATTTTTAATGAAAATGTCTTGAAACTGTAAGGGGACACAGCTTAAGAAAACATTTAGGAAAGCTATTCCCTCCCCACTTCCTAGTTCAGTGATGGCTTCTCCTCTAAACTCTAGTCTTGACCTTTTCTGACTTCCTCCCTAATCCTGTGGAGACTTATGGATTATCATGGTCTCCTTTCTGCCTTTCTACCCTTATCGGTGGTGTAATTTTCCCCATTTGACAGGTGAGAACACTGATGATGTGAGGTTAAGTTTGCCTGGGACCAGGCTGCTAATTAGCACCTGTCCTTGGGATGGACCTCTCTCCCTGTTTTGTTCTGCCCTTTGGAGCTCTATTTTTGCCAGAGTGCTGGAGAGCTTTGACACCAACTTCGCTGTTCCCTCTTCTCTCTCAGCAGACTATAAGCTGTGTTTCCTCTTCCTTTGGGAAGTGGTTAAGACTGTGGCCTTTAGAACTAGGCCAACTTAGATTTGACTCCAGGCTCTGTCTTTCAGTGGCTCTATGGCCATGGGAAATACTGTGATTTGAACTGTTTCCCCAGAAATACATGTTGAAGTTCTAACCCCCAGTACCTCATATTGTGACTTTGGAAATAGGGTTGTTGCAGGTGTAATTAGTTAAGATGAGGTCTTAACTGGAGTAGGGAGAGCTCCTAATGCAACATGACTGGTGTCCTTAAGGAAGATGACCATGTGAAGACCCAGACACAGGGAGAACACCTTGTGAAGATGGAGGCGGTGATTGGAGTTTGGATGCATCTGCAAGCTAAGGAATGCCCAGGATTGCCAGCTGTTGCTAGAAGCTAGGAGAACCACATGGAACAGATTCTCTCTCACCACTGTCAGAAGGAACCAACCCTTCCAACACCTTGATTTCAGACTTCTAGCCTCAAGAAATGTGACAGAAGACATTTCTGTTGTTTTAAGCCACTCAGTTTATGGTGCTTTGTAACAGGGGTCCTAAGAAACTAATAGACAGGAGATTCCTTGAATTTTCTGAGCTTCAGTATCCTCATCTGTAGAAATGCTATAACACACCCTACATCATGTGGTTTTTTTGTGACAAATGAGAAGCAGCTTCTGCTTTCTTATTCTAGTGTAGAAAAGCAAGGCTGATATGCTGATGTAGCTCACCTGTTTGCCCTCTTTGCTTCTCCCTTTAGCTGAGTGAGGAGTTGGACCAGGTGATTGAGAACTCAGAGCAGTCAGACAAGCTGGACAAGGAGACGATCAAAGTCCAAGGTCCGGGTTTCTTACCAGGTGAGTGGATTTGGTGCAGGAAGTGGAAAAGCTGGAAAACAGTGCTGTGCTGTTGCTGTAGGGGGAGGCCCCAGACCAGGCACTTCACCAACTATGGGAGAGGAGGAACCTCCTTCCCTGTACCCTGGTGTCAGATCTCGAGTATTGCCCTAGTTTTAAAGCCATACATATTTAACCAGTCTCAGGACAGAGAATATGTCCAGGTTGGTATCTGCTGTTTTCTTTGCTCCAGTGCGAGCCAGTTCCTGTGGCCAGGTCAGTGGATACAGTGGCAAATGCTTTGGGTCTCTGCTCCTCCATTCCTCCTTCCCTAGGAAGTTACTAGCAGGTGAGTCTAATATCCAGGTCACTGCCCAGAACCCTCTGGGAGAAGAACTAATAGGCCCCACCTCTCAGACACCAGGCATGTCCAGTATTGCTGCCCAGCTGGGTGAGCAGGGTCTTATCAGTCAGTTGGCATCTTGCAGAGCCTCGCAGTAACATTTGACACTGTTGACTATTTCTTCCTCCTGGATACACTCTGCTCCCTTAGCTTTTGTGATGTAACAGTTCTCAGGCCAGTCTTTCCATGCTCCGTTGCAGTCACTGTCCAGCTCTTGGGCATTACAGGTTTGTCGTAGGCACCCTTCTCTCACTCTAGTGGGCCCTCTCCCCCAGGCCTGCTACACTGCTTGCTCACATGTGACTTCCTTGTTTGCATCCCTAGCCCAGAGGTTAACTACAAACTCCAGACTTGTATATCCTACATATCCAACTGTCCAGGTGATAGCTCTGTTTGGATGTCCCAAAGCTGTCCTAAACATGCATCCAAAATTGACCTCATGATCTTCTCATTCCCAGAGTGGTCCTCTTCCAGTGTCCCCTGTTTCTGGGAACAGTACCACTACTCATGTAGTTGAATTTTGGAATCATTCTTCCTTCCTTCCTTCCCATCATCCCCTATTTCTCTGTCCCTCAGCCATGCTGACCTTTATTTTAGGCCTCATTTCCTCCCACCATAGAGCCTTTTTGTTGTTTTATTCTTCTGCCTGGAATTTTCTTCCTTCTGCCACCTAGTTAGTGCCTAATCATTCTTCAGCTCCCAGCTCACCCATTTTTTCTTACAAAGCCTTCTCTGACCTCTTAGCTGGATCACCTCCCATCCTCCAACACTGTCTGTCACAGTCTGGACCTCACCTTTGTAGCTGTTGCTGTTGGAAGGCTATACTTGTTTGACCATTTGATTAATGTTTGTTTTGCTAGAATGAAACTCCCTGAGGGCAGAGACTGGCTTGTTTTGCTCTCCACTTTTGCCTTGACCATGCAGTAGATTTGTTCAGTGAATAAATGAGTGAATGGAGCCCCAAATTGACTCCAGCTCCTAGGGTGGATTGGGGGAGGTGGAGTTCTGTTCCTCCTGATTCCTCTATTGGTGGGGGAGGGGAATAGGATTAGGAACTTCTGGGATTCTGCCTGCTCCTTAGAGAAGACTATGTAGAAGGAGGGAGGCTGGAAGGGCAGCTAATGTTTCCTGACTGCTTTCTCTGTGCCAGACTTTGTCCGACTCATGCCCCATTTAATTCTCGTAACAATCCTGTGAGGTGGTCATCCTCCTCTTACAGATAAGGATGGGAGTTTAGATAAAGCATGAGATGATCACATGGTCGGCAAACAGACAGACTGAATCAAACTCTGACCCCAAATGCTTTCTACTACACCAGTGATTTTAAAATATTTTAAGCATTCTTTTATTAAAGCCCAATATGTGAAAGGTAGTGGCACGGCTATCTCCTACTCTGCTATTAGGCCTGCCTTAGAAGCCCTAAGGCTCTAGGGAGAGCAGTTTGAAAGCCTTGCATATTTGTGTCCTCTTGTTTCTATAACAAATTACCACAAACTTAGTGGCTTAAAACAATACAAATTATCTTATGGTTCTAGAGGTCAGGAGTCCAAAATGGGTCTCACTGGGCTAAAATTAAGGTGTCAGCAGGCCTGAATTCTTTTCAGGAGGCTCCAGGGGAGAATCTGTTCTTTCCCTTTTCTGGCTTCAGAAGGCTTCCTGCATTCCTTGGCTTGTGGCCCCTTTCTCCAACTTCAAAACCAGCAGTGGCTGGTTGAGTCTTTCTCACATCACATCAGTCTGACACTGACTTTTTTGCCTCCCTTTTTCATGTTTAGAGTCCTTGTGATCACATTGGGCCCACCCAGATAATCCAGGGTAATCTCCCTATTTTGAAGTCAGCTGATTGGCAACCTTAGTCCCATCTGCTCTTCCATGTAACTTGACATTTACAGGTTCTAAGAATTAAGGCTCAGACATCTTTGGGAGCCTTTATTTTGCCTACCACATCCTGCACTATCCTCTTGTCCCCAACCAGAAGAGGATAGATGGAGGCAGCAGGAAGAAAGTTGTGGGGTAGACTTGGTAAGATGAGGCTTGCCTTTATGTTTCCTTTTATAGCAAAATGCCTAGGCAAATTAGGAGGTTGCCATGGACCTTGGACCTTAGCAGCCTCTTTTTTCCTCAGATTCCTGGGGCCTCAAAGCCTGAGGTCTGTCAGAATAGGAAGCCAGGCCCCAGGTAGAGCAAATTTTGGGAAGCTCTATCAACTGGCAAGAGCCTTTTCTGCTTTTGGGAAACCCCTCCTGGGCTCATCTCTTTTCTAGACAGTAGAAGATCCAGTTCTCAGAAGACCATTTGGCTGGTCTTAGTAGTGACTTGGCCTGAATTTGATAGCCTGATATACAACTCTAACAGCTCATTTCCTGGCTCTGAGTCTTCTGATAAAAATAGTGGTAATCATGATATTAGCCACCATTTTTGGGGTACTTTCAAGGCCTGTATAGGGCTTTTTATATACACTTAATCCTATAATCTTCACAGCCACTCTGAAGGAAATGGTTAGTTCTAGTTTATAGTTGAGGAACCTGAAACACAGAAGTGTTCAGTAACATGTTCCAATCTAATGAGTGGCAGGGCTCAAATTTACACACAGGAGTATCTCCCAAGGTGTGCCAACTCTGGCTCAGTTGTTCCTAGATAAGATGCCCTCCCGTTCCAAATCCTGCCTCCAGCAGAGTCACTCATGGACTCCTTCATCTGTTTTGCCAAGTGCTGAAGCCAGAGAGAGGTGAGTGAGAATGGCCTACCTCCAGGAACTCACAACATGTAGAGAGAAAAGACAGGTTACCCAAGGAACTTGTCCCTCCTCCTGAGCCTTCCTCGAACTCCCTGATGAGATCCATTTCTCACTGTTATATGCTTTCCATTGTAGTACTTAGCACGGTTGATAGGTCATATTTATTAAATATAATTCTGCATTTAATTGTTATCAACCCCTTGGCCCTGCCCCCAAGTTCTGTGAGGCACAAAAATTTTGTCTTTTCCTCCTTTATTGTAATTCCAATGCCTGGTGTGGAGTGCCTGGCCCACTGCGGGTACTTAGTACGTATTTGTCCTCTGGCGGGGGGGCAGTGGGGATTTAGAGCAGGAAAGCGTCTCACCTAGGAGTGACTGAGCCAACTGGAATGAATGAATGAGTGCCAAAGAAATGTTAGAGTCAGGTGCTTCAGAAATATGAAGGAAGGCTGATTTGTGAAAAACATGGGATTACTCTGAAGGAAGGGTAACATGTAGTTGAAAAAGAAGGGGCTGGCCAGGGAGGGAAGATAGCATGAGCAGTGGTATAGAGGTGAGAATAAAATAGGACATTATGGAGACAGTGGGTGGCGCAGCATGGTTGGAGCAGAGGGTTGGCGAGGGAGGTAGAGGGAGATGAGGTGGGAAGGATAGACTGGGTCAGATTGTGGAGGCATCTGAGTGTCAGGGTTTGGACTTGAGGGAGCAGGGAGTATTTAAAGGGACTGGAGCAGGACGGTAAGAGGAATAAAGTGGGGATTTAAGTAAGATCAGTGTGGCTGGATGAAGGTGAAGGGAGACGACTGTGCTTATGTAATGTTTAAAGGCTGATGTGAAAGAGGTTTTTAAAAAAAGCCTGATGGAAGAGGCTGCTTTGATATGGGGGAGAGGGAGGAGGAGGAGTCACAGAAGATTCTGAGTTTCGAAGCCAGGCAAATGGGAGAATGATGCTGTACAGAGATAGAGTGCAGAGGGGCAAGTGGTCTGGAGGAGAAGCTTATCTATTGTTGACATACCAAGCTTAGGCTGAAGTGGTACATCTGGGTGGAGATGGCCCAGAGGCAATGAGAGGTACAAGACTGACAGGAGAGAGGGGAGGGCTAGGGTTATGCAAGTAGGAGAGGTCCCACGCGGCAGGGACAGATAGAGAATAAGCAGGCAGGACCATGAAGGGTGAGTCTCAGGAACATCCATGTTTGGGGGCCAGAAGAGGAGGTGGAGCTGGAAAAGGAGGTGAATGGAGGGCTAGAGGTAGGAGCAGCAAGACAAAAGGACAGTAATAGAGTGCTGAGCATTGAGCAGCAGAGATTCAAGTTAAACACCCAAACATTCATGGTTATGTACCCAGTTTTACTCTCTGGGATAAATAATTCCATACCATAATGTGGTAAAAGCTTCAGTCTATCCATTTGCTCTATCAAGAGGATCACAACCATTTGCTGTTCTTCTCAAAGGGAGAAATGATGGGCAAAAGACATGAAAAGAAACTTTTCAAGGGAAGATAGACTAATGGCCAACAAACATGAAAAAATGCTCAATATTTCCAATCATCAGGGAAATGCAAATCAAAACCACAATGAAATATCACCTAACTCCAGTGAGAATGGCTTTTAGCAAAAAGTCCCAAAACAACAAATGCTGGTGTAGATGCAGAGAGATAGGAACATTTATACACTGTTGGTGGGACTGCAAACTAATACAACCTCTATGGAAAGTGGTATGGAGATACCTCAAAGAACTAAAAGTACACCTACCATTTGATCCAGCAATCCCACTACTGGATATTTACCCAAAAGAAAAAAAGACATTTTATATAAAAAAAAAAAAAAGATACCTGCACCGGAGTGTTTATAGCAGCACGATTCACAATTGCAAAGATGTGGAAACAACCCAAGTGCCCATCAATACATCAGTGGTATGTGTATACTATGGAGTACTACTCAGCCGTAAAACGTGGTGAACTAATACCTCTTGAATTAACCTGGATGGAACTGGAGCCCATTCTTCTAAGTGAAATATCACAAGAATGGAAAAACAAACACCACGTGTACTCACCATTAAATTGGAACTAATTGAACAATACTTATGTGTACATATGGAAATAACATCCATCAGAAATCAAACAGGAGGGAGGGGAGAGGAGGGAATGGGTAAATTCACACCTAACAGGTACAGTAACTTTGACTGAAACTGTACAAAAGCAATTTATGTAACTGAAACGTTTGTACCTCCGTAATATTCTGAAATTAAAAAAAAAGAAATGACACCAGGCATGCTAATTGAATAAACAGTTTATTACATCAGAGATGTATTCAAATTAACTGAGGAAAACACTTGGCTAATTAGTCATTACAATCAGTTCTCCATGGGAACAATTGTGTATAATAGAATAGAGAAAAGCAACCAAAGAAAAAGTAAATAAATTGGACCTTATCAATATGAAAACCTTCTGTGCATCAAAGGACACTGTCAAGGAGGTAAAAAGCCCACAGAATGGGAGAAAATATTTGCAAATCATATATCTTGTAAGGGACTTGTATTTGGAATATATAAAGAATTCTTGCAACTCAATAGTAAAGACAAATGACCCAATTTAAAAATGGGCTAAGAATCCAAATAGACATTTTTCCAAATAAGGTGTATATACAGATGACGAGTAAGCACATGAAAAGATGCTCAACATCATTACTCATCAAGGAAATGCAAATCTAAAACCACAATAAGATACCACTTGACACCTACTAGGATGGCTCTGATGAAAAAGATGGGTGATACCAAGTTTTGGTGAGGATGTAGAGAGATTGGAACTCCCATACATTGTTGGTGGAAATGTGAAATGGTACAGCTGCTTTGGAAAACAGTCTGGCAGTTCCTCAAAAGGTTAAATATAGTTACCATATGACCCAGCAATTCCACTTCTAGGTATATACTCAAGAGAAATGAAAACTTATGTCTACATGAAAACTCATGTACACAAATAAACTTGTACATGAATGTTCATAGTAGTATTATTTGTAATAGCCAAAAAATGGAAATAATCCAAATGACCATCAGCTGATGAATGGATAAATAAAATAGTATATTCATACAATGGAATATTATTTGGCAATAAAAAGGAATGAGGAACTGATACATGCTACAACTTGGATGAATCTTGAAAACATATTAAGTGAAAGAGGTCAGACATAGAAAGCCACATATGTGATTCCATTTATGTGAAATCTCCAGAATAGGCAAATTCATAGAGACAGAAAGTAGATTAGTGGTTGCCAGGGAAGGAGTGACCGCTCATGGGTACAGGGTTTCTTTCTGGGTAGTGAAAATGTTCTGTAATTAGGTAATGGTGATGTTTGCACATCTTACGAATATACTAAAAACTGAACATACTCACTTTAAAAGCGTAAATTTCGTGGCATGTAAACTATCTCAAAAAAAAAACAAACAAAACCCAAAACAAAACCTATCACTAAAAAATAAAAGCAAAAAAAAGGATAGATGAAGAATTCAGAATTCATCTTAGCCCAGTGCCTTCTGTAAGGTAGGGTTTCACAGAATTATGGCAGATAGCTAGACCCCTGTCCTCTGAATAAAGGTGCCATGATGTTTTCAGAAACTGAATTGTCTATCATGGATCCCCTTAGTGGCCTGACTTACATTCTGGGGCAAGTTTGGCCTTTTGAAGGAATTCTGTCATGGATTTTACAAAACACATAAATTACCTTTCCCAGGAAAATCTTGCGCATTATCTTTGTCCTTCTACTACCATGTGTTTGCATTCAGGAAAAGGATGTATACTTTTAAAACATATTCATCCAGCTTGCCACAAAAAAGCCAGTGTTCAGTTTTCTCACTGCAGAGTGTGTGGGACATTTTGTCAAATAGCCAGCAATTTTTTTTTTTTTTTAAGTAAAATGTAATGGTTTCTAGTTGCAGAATTGGAATGTTACTTACAGGAAGTGTGGATGGTAAGTAAATACAGGGTGTCCCAAAAGTCACCATACATAGGGAAAATGGAAAATTATAGCTAAATGTACCTTTATTTACAAAATATTCATCATAAAATTTTACATAATTTTTCCTTTGGAGACTTTTGGGACACCCTGTAGTTTTACAGTTTTATTTACATCACACTTCTATTTGTGGTCAAGAAAAGCCCGTAAAGAAGTTAAACCCGGCTTCTGTGAGTGAAACAGAGGAGACTTTTGGTCAGTATTCCTGTGAGAGTAATTTGTTTCAAGCACATCTGCCAAACAACTCGTAGTGACACAATTAGCATAACTGGCCTTTTTTATTGTACCTTAATTTTTTTTTTTTTTTAGAATTTTCAAGAACATGTAAGGAGAACTTCATCTCTTTCCCTAACCAAAGGCATCAAGAAGGCAGAGCATTTCAAATGTTTATCTGGCTTATAGCAGAGTAGACACCTGTCCACAAATGCCAGTCATTGCTCATCTTTGTTGTATTGTTTAGCCTGCATGTAATATACAGTTTGCCTTAAAAGTACCCCAGACTTCTCTACTTGTTATGAAGTTACATTCTTTTAATTAGATCTTTCATCATCATAAATGATTAGAATTTTAAATATAAACGTTCACTGCTGTGAAGGGAAAGAGCATTGGGCTGGGAGTCGGGACTCTAGGACTCTGATTCTGGTTGTGCCAGTCACTGGCTGTGGGATCGGGATTGCTGTGCGAGGACTGGGGTTGGGCCAGATGGCCTGTTAGGTCCTTACCAACTCTGAAAACTTCGATTCAGATGTTATGCACCAAATCAGTCACTTCGGAGTTCCTTTAGTTTTATCTTGTGATCTTTTCAAACCCTATTAGAATGTGGCAAGCTGGTACTCGTTGCCACTGCAGTTATGAGCAGCTCATGACAGTGAATGTGTTTTTACCAATCATGTTGTGAAGTGCACCCACGGTCCAACATGGTTGTGCCTTCCAAGCTAAATAGCTATGGGCAGATTCCTGTGCACAGACCACCATGCTTTGGATCCTGTGGTCTTGCAGTGCACCTACACCTAACTGGTCAGGGATCACCACCTGAGAAAGGGAAGCCATCTATAGAGGCTAGGCATGAAGGAGGGCGGGTTTGTGGGGTATGCAATGGAGGACCCTATATAGGATGCTCTCTGGGGGAGGATTTGAATGCAAGCCTCACAGAGAAGGACTTAGTAAAGTGGAACAGGGTCATGAGAGAAACATGGAAAGAAGGCAGATAGCAAATCTATGAGGCAACAGAAATTGATAGTCTCTAATAGCAATAGGTAGAAGCAGAAGTGGAATCAAAGACAAAAAAAGCTGAGAAAGAATTGCTTTAGTTCCTTCTGGACAACTAGCTTTGCTGTGGACTTTTGTGGCTTAGTTCTCAGCTGCCCATGGGGTTTCCCTGGTCTGTCCTTCTCTTTGTAGCTGTATACCTCCATTGCCCATGGTAACCTGTTCTTTACAACCTGAAGGGGCCTCACTGACCTTCTGGGAATTTGCACTCTTGTGTAAAGTAAAAACTTCTTAAGGTATTTTTTTTAGAAAATTGCAAGGAACACTCATTGGTTTATAGTTTTACATGTCTGAAATGCACTAGTATTCTCTGACAAATTGAGTTAGCATTGAAAGACTTAATTCAACTATTATTTGAGTTATTTATTCATTTAACAGACATGGAAACATTACATGTCTACTATATGAAAGGCACTGTATTCTGCCCCACCACCGTTTTATTTTCAGCATATATTTTTTCAAATTTGTTGCTTTTAAGAGATTATAGTTCTGTAGTCTTCATTTTTGCTGTCTTTGTCATTGAGCACTTCACTTTTTTGAGTAAAGTATACACTGAAGTACATTCTGTTTCTTTGGTAACAGTAATTTGTTACCATTGAGCAGGCGCTATGTAATACACTTTGCAACATTCTCACATTTACTTCTCTCAAAAATCCTGTAAAATTGAAATGATAATTTCCTTGTCACATGAAAAATGTAA
Source organism: Indri indri (assembly GCA_004363605.1). Taxonomy (NCBI): domain Eukaryota; kingdom Metazoa; phylum Chordata; class Mammalia; order Primates; family Indriidae; genus Indri; species Indri indri. The sequence continues at coordinate 5,251 of RJWJ010030043.1, read as the reverse complement.
GGTTTTAGGAGCACCGTGTAGTTTGTCCAGGGTCAGAATAGTTAGTAGCAGAGCTGGGGCTGGATCCTAAGACTCTTACTATAAAGTTAATGCTCTTAACCACTGGCTGTATATCTGTTCTTTCAGTTCAGAAAATAAATGAATAATGAAAACCAAATTATTTTCTTCCTCAAAATTCTAGTGTTTAGGTACAGGACTAACGTGACCTCCACTACAAAGTGTCTGCTGATCTCTGCCCCTCTCCCTGTACTCCCTGTTCTTCCCTCCAGATGAAGGAATCCTCACATTTTACATCTTCACGTCTTTCTGAATTCTGTAGCACAGACCATCAGCCTTCTTTCTTGGTATCTCCCTGAGGCACCTAGTACAAAGTCTTGCATGTAGACCTGGTGTTTGATATATGTTGAAGTAAAGAATGAATTATTTCCTGTTTCTGCCAACCCAGGGCACTTTGAGAGTTCTTGCTGATCCTGCTTTTGTGCTTTTAAAGCAAGGAAAATGAAATAATTATGAGCAGGAACTCTTTAGTGTCTTTGTATTTAAAGTCGATCGCCTATCAAAACATATAGCTGCATCTTGTTTTTCATCTGGGCCCACAGTCCCTGCCTTTTAATTGGAGTGTTTAGGCCATTTACATTTAATATAATTATTTATATGGCTGGATTTAATTGTACCATTTTGCTCTTTTCTATTTGTCTCACCTTTTTTTTTCTCTTGTTCTTTCTTAAAAATTATAAACCTTACAATGTTGTTGAATAATTTTTGCTTTAGTCTTAAATTCTTTTTAAAAAGCAGCTTTTTGTATTTACTCCCCCATTTGACATTTTCAGTAATTTTCATATCTGAGAGTTATAATCTGGTGTCATTTCCCTTTAGTTTTCAGACTTTTCTTTAGCATGCATTGTAGTGCAGGTCGGCACCTTTTCTCTGAGCTTTTGTGTTTGAAAATATCTTTATTTTGTCTTTATTTTTGAAGTTTTGCTGGATGTAGAATTCTGAGTTGACAAAATATTTTTTTCTTTCAGCACTTTAAAGATATTGTTCCATTGTCTTTTGACGTCCCTTATTTCTGTTCAGAAATTAGTCATCATTAGTCCCTTATATGTAATATGTCCCTTTGACTTCTTTTGAGATTTTTCTCTTGTCTTTGTATTAGCAGTTTGACTGTGGTTTGCCTTGGGATAGCTTTCTTATTTATCCTGTTTGGCATTTATTGAGCTTCTTGGATCTGTAAGTTGCTGTCTTACTCCAATTTGGGGAGGTTTTGGCCCATTGTTTTTTCAAATATTTTTTGTGACCCATTTTTTTCTCTCCAGTTACATGCCTTAGACTGCTAGATATTGTCACATACTTATCTGAGCTCCATTTTCTTCTTCAATATTTTTTTCAGATTGGATAGTTTCTATTCATTGAACTTCAGGTTCACTGACTCTTTTTTCCCTGCCATCTTCTGCTGTTAAGCCTATGCAGTGAATTTTTCATTTTATTTCTTGTCAGCTCTAGAATTTCCATTTTGCTTTAAAAATTTAATAAAAGTTTTATTGTGGTAAGATACATATAATGTAAAACTCACTGTCTTAACCATTTTTAAGTGTACAGTTCAGTGGTATTAAGTACATTCACAGTGCTATGCAACCACAAGCACTTCCATCTCTAGAACACTTTTCATCCTGCAAAACTGAAACTATATATTTGGCACTTTTTTTTAATAGTTTCTATTTCTCTATTTATCCTCCATTTATTCCTTATCAATATATTTTCCTTTAAATGCTGTCAAGTTTCTGTCTGCTAATTGCAACACATGGATCATTTTGTGTTGGTTTCCATAGATTGCTTTTTTCTTGAGTATGGGTCCCATTTTCTTGTTTCTTAGCATGTCTAGTGATTTTTGATTGAACACTGGAAATTACGCATGATACATTATAGAGATTCTGGATTCTGTTATCTTCTGAAGAATTTTTATCTTAGCAGGTAGTTAATATGGCAAGACTTAGGCTGTAAACTCGTATCTCCCCTGCATTAGCAGTAGTTAAAATCTCCACTCAGTTTCTTCATTTATCAGTTGTTGCTTTTTTGCTGGGCCCCTTGGGGTCTCTAGCCAAGAATTTGAGCATTTGCAGATTTGGGAGGTTCACCCCTATGTGACTCCTTCCCTTCCAAGATTTCTTATTAACTTTCTGGCTGCCCTTCCAGCCCTGAACTCTATCCTTAGCCACCCTGAGCCATGCCTTAAAAGGGATTGGCATGTGCCCTTAGGCAAAAGGCTACAGATTTACAAATCTCACCAGGCGCAGTTCTTCTCTTTTAAAGGTAGACTCTTCCAGTTTCTGCCTGCTTTTGCTCATTCTCCAATGCTCTCAAATAATTTTAAATATATTGTTGAAATTCATCATTGTTAATTGTTATCTGTGGAAGGGCGGTATGTATGACCAAGCTACTTTGTCACTGCTGGAAGTCAGAAGCCAAGCAGTTACCTTTTGGGGCTTACATTCAGACACTTCCCTTGTCCTTGTGCCCAGCCGTGGTATGGATGAAATAGGGCTTTTCCTCAGGCTTTCCCTGTTTTCAACTGAGGAGCAGAGGGGGCACAGGGAACCCTGGGGGAGTATCTTAGCTTGGGCTGCTTTAACAAAATTCTACAGGCTGGATAGTGTAAACAACAGAAATTTATTTCTTATAGTTCTGGAGGCCAGAAGTCCAAGATTAAGGTGCCAGCAGGCTTGGTTTCTGGGGAGCCCTCTCCTTGGCTTGCAGATGGCGACCTTCTAGTTGTATACTCACACAGCCTTTTTTCCATGTGCATGCACTCCCGGTGTGTCTTCCTCTTCTTGTAGGGACACAGTTCTATTGGATCAGGGTCCTATCCTTATGACCTCTTTTAACCTTAATTACCTCCCTAAGGGCGCTGTCTCCAAATACAGTCACACCAGGGGTCGGGCTTCAACATACGAATTTTGGTGGGAGATGTAGTTTCATCCTTAACAGTGATTGATCTAGGCTCAGGATGGTGTGAGGGAGGTAGGGGAGGCAGAGCCGTGTTGTACAAATGGCATCAGGACGCATTTAATCAGTCACCATGTAAATGCAGAATGCCTGCTCTGTTCTAGGCACAGCGTGAAGGGCAAGGGATTCAGTTATGGATAAGACTGGCCCTGTCCCTGCCCTCATGGAGCTTGCAGCCTAGGGGGATAAAAAGGCATATAGACAGTGATGTTGCAGAGTGACGAAGTAGGGGACATATAGGGCTTCCTGGGAATGATGATGAAGGGTACCCAAATACAGGTTAGGGGTCTGGGAAGCCTTACCCAAAGAAATGTCTTTCTAAATTGAAACTTGGAGGATAAGGTAGGGGTCAGCTGTGGAAAAAAAGTGCTTCAAGCCAAGAATAGGGAATGGCAAATGTGCAAGGCTCCAGGGTTGAGAAGGGCATTCTGGAAGACAAGAAAGTCCATTAGTGGAGCTGGGGGAACTGGGGAAGTGTAGGGGTGAAGGATAAAGCGAGAGGTGGGTTGGGACCAGCTCACTTGTTGGATTTTAACTGCCTGTCTTTCTAGAGGGTAAACTCCTTAAAGACAATAAATGAGTATCCTTCAGCTTGGTGCCCTGTGCCTGATAGTAAGTGTTTGCAGGTGCCCTTTGTTATAGTTTGGAGGATGAGGTGGAAAGGTTGGGTGTGTGGGTGACCTCCTCCTCCTCCGTAAGGCGGATAAGTACCTGGAGGTTGCTGGCTGTCTCTGGCTGCACCTTGCCCCCGTGTGCTGGGTCACATGGTGTTTTCTTGTTGTCAGGCCTGGACAGTGAGTCCGTCTCCAGCAGCATCCGCTTCAGCAAGGCCTGCCTGAAGAATGTCTTCTCGGTCCTGCTCATCTTCATCTACCTGTTGCTCATGGCCGTGGCCGTCTTCCTGGTTTACCAGACCATCACGGACTTTCGTGAGAAACTCAAGCACCCTGTCATGTCTGTGTCCTACAAAGAGGTGGATCGCTATGATGCCCCAGGTAGAGCCTGCCCTGGACCAGGCATCCTCGACTGGCAGAAACTCCCTGAGCCGCCACTGTATTCCTAGCACAGTGCTGGGCACTACAGGCAGGGTGGAGGGTAGTCTAGGTGTAGGGTACACACCCAAAGAGCTGCTGACAGGACCCAGCAGAGTGTTTTATGTGCACAGCCTGGAATGGTTACTGCAGAACTGGGGTGGTCAGGGAAAGCTTTGCAGAGAGGTAGGATTTGAGCTGGGCTTTGGAAAGCACGTAGGTGGGAAGAGAGTGTTTCTGGGAGGAGGATCAGCAGGAGTGAAGGGGAGTGTAGGGAGGCAGAGGGCCTCTGGAAAGGATGAGACTATCCTGGCTTGGGCCGGAGGCCAGGGGTGAGGGGAAGTGAGAGTCAAGGCTGGACTGTGGGGTCGGGGGTGGCAGAGGAGGTAGGGCCACTCAGAGGTGGGCAGGGCCCTGCCTGGAGAGGGGCTCCCAGGCCACACTGTGTGTACCTCTCCCGCCCCATTGAGGTGTCTGGTCCCTGAGTGGGGAGTCAGCTTTGTTCCAGACTGTGTGCTCTGGGTTGTGGGGCTAGCGTTGGGCACTTTGGAGGCCATAGAGTGAATGGGTTGGCATGAACTCTGTGGGCTCAGGCTCTGCCCACCCAGTATGTGCCAGCTGCTCTGTCGACAGGATGTCCCTGAGCGACCCTCAGGAGGGCCTGCTTACGGGGCAGAGCCAGCATAATTAGGTGTGCTGGTCATGGCTTGTCTGCCCATCTTTGCCCGCCTTGTGCTTGTCTGTCTTTATCTTTGGGTTCTACTTTCTGTGTCTCGTCTCTTGGTCTTGCAACTCTGTCTCTGATGCCATGTGCTACTCTCTCAGCATTTCTGCCCTTGAAGATGGAACAACTACAGTCAGTAGAGCCTGGAGCTAGGTGCCTGGGCTGGGGGAGAGGGAGGGACTATTGGGATGCAACTCCCACACTTGGAGCTCCCAGTCAGAGTACAGATGAGAGATGAAATGAGTTCTGGGGAATCCCACAGCTGAGAGCCTCCCAGCATTCTGCAGGTGGGTGACGGGCCAGAGGGATGGGCACAGCTGGGCTCAGTCAAGGATCAAGGAAGGCTCCTCAGAGTGTGTGGAGTGGGGCTTTGAGGTGGAGCAGGTTTTAGTGTGGGCATGGGGTGGGGGGATGTATCCTAAGCCAGCGAGGTCTTAACTGAGGAGGGGCTTGTGCCCTTCAGTGGAGTAGGGCTTTCTGAGGGCAGGGATGC